>JBAGKK010050826.1:0-10071 GCA_037177015.1 Euceroptres primus
AATTTTTCAATAGAAGCCGAGAAATTACAATTTCAAGAGCGTTGGAACTTTACACGTTTCACTGAAAACGTGTAACGTTCCAACGCTTTTGAAATTGTAATTTCTCGGCTTCTGTTGACAATTTTTTGTCAGTCGAATGCCCATTTTAAAGGGTTTTTTAGTTTTTTAATGCCTTTGAATAAACCAAAACTCGAATATCCAAAAAAATAAACAAAAATGTTATTTCCAAAAATGTGCGTGAAACTGTAACGTAACCAAGCAAAGAATTGTCCATATCTGGGTAATTTCAAGTGATGTGATAAATTTTTTTGGAAATTTTTAGGTCAATCGATCTAACCGTTTAAAAATTACGAGCATTCAATTTGCTTTTCTCGGGCTTGTGAGAGCACGGAACACCGGAGCTTCGGCGATCGGCCGGTGCGACTCTACTATTTGATCTAAGAATCACCGTTGTTTTTCAGTGATAAGGGCTGTTTTTAAAAAATTGCGCCAGGACTCATGCAAGAGCCTTAAATGAGCCTTCAATTCCTGTGAAAGAAAAAAGTTGATATAACAAATATTTCTAGTATGGTACTGCTAGCTTTACGTAAAGCTGGCAGTACCATGCATTTTTTTTAAAAATTGAAGAGCCTAAAATTTGGCTTTTGGGTATTAAATGAGCCTTAAATGAGCCCTTAATTATGGCATAGGGCATATCTGCTTTCGGCAAAGTGGTACTTCCAGGTTTACGCACCTCGAATATTTTGTTCATGACGTGCATATCCGAGGAACCACAATATACTGGCATTGTGTGCACATGTGCCAACAGTTCGAGCACCAGACTTACACATACTTTCACGAGTCTCTCTTCCTTTTCATTCATTCCGTCTATGTTAGTAGGTTGGTATGCGATCCATAATTAGTGTGTTCCTGCGTTGCGGAATCATGAGTAGGCTTTTATTCTTAATTATCCAGCTTCTGGTATCCTATCAGCATCTCTTAGTATTTCAACCTAGAACTCATCTGTGAAGTCCCTCTGCATTTTGTAGTGTACATAGGATGGGGCTAATTTTATTTGATATGTACCAAGTCAGCTCTTTTAAATAGTTCAAAGTTAATAGTGGAAAATCGGGAATATGTTCAGAGTTCAAGACAACCCATCCTTGAACGTTTCGTGTATGCAGCCCCTCAACCTCCACCAGCCCTTAAACTACATTCTGGTCTCTGGCTTTTTGAAGCGATTGTTGAGCCATATCTACATTAGCCCCTTCCATAGTGATAGAGGATGATACCTGTTAATAATTGCACCAGCGATGCGATACAAATCACCCAGATTTGGTAGATGTGGAATCGGCACAGTATTGTCCAAGAATTTGAATATCGTTTTTATGTGTCCATTTCTAGTCTCTATGATTCATCTAGACTTCGCGACTAAACGCGAATCATTGGCTTCCTTAATAGAAGTTTGTCGCCGTTGAGGTGGTAGAAGCCTGGCATTTTCCATCCGTTACCGAAGCGAGCCAGTAACTCTGTGGCTTCTTGATTACCTCTATCTACTATTATAATTTCATCTTCTTGAAAACACTGTCTCATTGCCTTAGCATCTCTCTCAAATTCGTTTCGTAGAATTGCAGCGTCATTATTTCAGCTATCCAGAAAATAAGGCGCTTGTATGTCCAGAATGTAGCCATGTAGTGTTACAATCAAAACAGGCCTAAGTATAATAATATGACTGCCGTAGAGATTGAAAATTGGTACTCTTTGGTATATTGAAATAGGTACCGTCCATTTTTGCAATGACTCGTGGAGTTTGTGGCTCTGGGTTGTATAATGCATTTTTAAATTCAGTGTCTTTCTATATACTGTTGCCGCGTGAGAGCATCAAGTCCAATATTACGAGGAACAAAGTGTTGCACTAGTGATTGCCTGACAGTAGCAATGGCAAGACTTTACGGCTTGCCTACTCGAATATTGGAACATGACTTTCAAAAAGTCGTCAGAAAGCCCTTGTCGCATCTTACTCAAGAACAGTAAAAGGTCTTTCTTGCTGATGTACTTGTAACTATCTTGGCAGGGTACTCTATCACAATGAGCAAACAATGACAGAAACTGTTCTTTTGTCACAGGAGAGAAGGATTCGACTTCGTCATCAGTGAAACTATTTTCATCCTTGAACCTCGTCTGATTTCCCGCTAAATCACGAAGGCCTTGTAAAAATTCTCTTAATTGCTGTCCTGGGATAATATAAGGTCTGTAGATAAAACGCAAGCCAAGAAACAAATGCTGTGGAATGAAGCCCTTATCGTTTAAATGATTACTGCAAGATATGACATTATCGGGAATGTAGATATTTTGTACAACAAAAAAGTCCACTCTGGATTCCAGTGAAGGCCTGCGTATACGAATTTCAGCATTACAAAACATGCAAGTTTGACTTCCAGTTTGAGTCAATACGTGGAGTTTCATATAAGAAGGGTCAACTTCTACTGCTTCTATTTAATCAAGAATAGACAGATTACAGTTGAAACATATTCTAGTCATATTCGTAATAATAAGTGGTGATCTATTAAATCCACTTCTTCTTCGAATAGCGATTTCGCATTTATTAGAATTTTCATCGCCATCTATGCGAGCCATCTGTCCAGGTGCGTATTCTCTGACGCAAACGTAGCAATGTAAACGATTTCTGAAAGCCATATTGAAATGTCTTTTCAGGAATCTGGAAATACAGGATTATTTTCAATGTAGAATTTTATTACATTTATTGGAAAAATCACTTGATGAAAATATTCATTTTACATAAAGCAAGTGTCGTTTTCTACTTGAGAGTTTTTTATACGTTATAAGAATTATATGTTAAAGTATTAAGTACACTAAATAAAATACACCTCTCAGACTATTTTGACGCATGAACTGAGTGAAGCTATTCACATGTTTTATAGCATAGACGAAGTTTTTTTTATTACTTGTAAATAACTTCGCTCAGTTCCCATTTACAAAAATGTAAATGGTGTATTTTATTTATTCTAACAAGGGAAAGGCTTCCTCTGCGACATGGACTTATTGATCAAACTATCATCAATCGATAGTACGTCAAAAATAATTAGACAAGTGTCCCGGATTCTTTGTAAGTGGGTCCTTGTTTAAGAATTATGAGCGTTTGAAAATCACGGGCGCCGCTGCTACCAAAGGTCTACCGAGTCAAGCGCGACTGCTTTCAGACAGCGCCGCCGATGCAGCGGTAAAGGGCCTGTCTGGTGACCACGCTGCCGCTGGTTCAAATCTTTTTATTGACATTTTTTATATTTTTTTATTTTTCGCATTGTAAATATGTCAAATAATAATTTTTAATGGGAAATAAATATTGTGCAGACACTTTTCGATTCATACTCAAAGCCCGATTTAAGGCCGACTTCGGGGGTTGGCCTAAATCGAACTGTCTCTAAACGTAAACAAGTGAAGGCCGTATGAACTATTTCTGTTTGATTTTTGTCACGAGTGAACAACATTTTATAAATATAAGTTTAATTTAACGTTTACTTTACTGTTAAGTTTAATTTAGTTATTATTTATGAATTATTACACATAACGCATAACCAAAACAGTGATTGTTGCAGTTGATTCAAACTCTTAAGCGCTTAGCGTTCGACCGTAGCGAGAAAGGGGCGATATATATGATTGAGACAGTCGCACATGATTATGACCTTATTCTAGAACCGTTGCTGCCCTGAAACAGTAGGTGTTGCAGTTGCTTCAAAATATTGAGCGCTTAGCGTTTGACTGTTGCAGGAGAGGGCGATATATATGACTGAGACAATCGTACATGATTATGACATTATTTTAGAACCGTTGCTGCCCTGAAACACTCAGGGTCGCAATTGCTTCAAAATATTGAGCGCTTAATTTTCAACCGTTGCAAGAAGAGGTCGATATATATGATTTAGACAATCGCACATAATTAAGACCTTATTTTAGAACCGATGCTGCTCTGAAACATTGAGTGCTGCAGTTTATTCAAAATATTGAGCACTTAGCGTTTGACCGTTGCGAGAAGAGCTCGATATATATGTTTAAGACAATCGTATATGATTATGGCCTTATTTTAGAACCGTTGCTGCCATGAAACAATGAGTATCGCAGTTGATTCAAAATATTGAGCACTTAGCGTTCGAACGTTGCGAGAAGTGGGCGATATATATGATTCGCAAAATCGAACTTGATACTGACCTTATTTGAGAACCTTTTCTGCCCTGAAACTGTCAGTGTTGCAGTTATTTTCAAATATTGAGCGCTACGCGTTCGAATTTTTTGAGAAGCGGGCGATTTATATGATTGGCATTACCGCACCTCACACTGACCTTATTTTATCACCGTTGCTGCTCTTAAACTGTGAATGTTGCAGTTAGTCAAAATATTGAGCGCTTAGCGTTCGGCTGATGCGAGAAGCGCGCTGGGTGATATATATCTTATGATCTGATTTTGAGCGCCTGGTGCCGTATAGAGCTAAAACTGTCCATTAAAAAAAAAAAAAAATTATGGATATTTCATTGGGCCCTTATAACCTACAAAATTGCCAAGTTATAACTAAATCCAACGAAAGACATTTTCCCATGTATTCTGTGCGGGGTCCTTTACAAAAAATTTAGTCCTTTTAGATGGCACTTCAAAAAAAAAAAAAAAAGATTGATCAGTTTGGGCAAAAATTCGCCGAGTTAGAGGAGGTGAAATTTTTGTACTTTGCGCAAAGAGCCTCTATTTCGGATATAAATATCTTTTTATGTATGGCATATAAAAATTTTGTCCCCAACTTTTTGGATAGATTTTTTCCCAACTTTTCCTATGAAATAAAAAAAATTCTGAAAAATTTTCAATTTAGCCATCATTTTTGAACAACAAAAATATTTTTTATTTTTTGTTAAGTTCGATCCTTTTTTTTCTTTTTTTTAAAACTAAAAATAAAGCTTAAAATGCTTCTATCAGATCCTTAAAAAGCAAAATGTCGTTTTTTGTTTTTGAAAAATTGAATTTTTAGTAACCTGGTAAGTTAAAAAAATTTTTCCTGTGCGCGAAAAAAATTCGGAAAATTTTTTGCATGTACAGTTTTTAATAAGAAACAATATTCTAAAAACAAAAATTCAAAAAAAAATTTTGTTGATTTTATAATCTTTTGAATATTTTCAAAAATGAAATTTATTTAATTTCATTAATTGCGCATTTTTAATGTACAAATAACATTTATACTTATAAAATTATGTACATTACATGTAAATTGCACAATAAAATGCGCAATTAACCAAATTCAAAAAATTTGATTTTTGAACATTTTCAAAATATTCTGAAATCAACATTTTTTTTTTGAATTTCCGTATTTAGAATATTTTTTCTTATCAAAAACTGTACGTGCAAAAAAATTTTCGATTTTTTTTCGTGCATAGGAAAAATTTGTTGAATTTACCAGGTTACTTAAAATTCAATTTTTTAAGAACAACAGAAAATGACATTTTGCTATTCAAGGATCTGAAAGTAAACATCTTAAGCTCTATTTTCAGTTGAAAAGAAAAGAAAAAAAGGGTCGAATTTAAAAAAAAAATCAAAAATAATAATCGGTGGGGAGATTGTATTGACCCTCAATAATAAATTTCGTATACATCAACATTTTCTACGAAAATCAAAAATATTTTTGATTTTCAAAAATGGCTAAATTTTGAATTTTTCAAATTTTTTTATTTCATTCGAAAGACCGGGAAATAATCTATCGAAAGCATTTGGGTTAAAATTTTTTGAATGTCATACATAAAAAGATATTTATATTGGAAATAAAGGCTCTTTGCGCAAAGTAAAAAAATTTCACCCCCTCTAATTCGTCGAGTTTTTGACTAAAGTTGTTAATCTTTTTTTAAGTGTCATCTAATAGGACTAAACTTTTTGTAAATTTGAGTCCGATCGGAGAACATTTTTTGGGGTGGGTACACTTGAGAAATAATGCCCCATATGTATACCATTTATTTGTACAAAGCAAAACGTTAACCTTTCTTTTGTTTTATACATATGTCGAAAGAGCAAGTTTAACCTCAGCTGTAATATATTCTAAGAGGATGCTTGTCATTTTCAGAAAAACAATATGAAATACAAATCAACAAACGAATTTGGTAGTTTGCTTTTTAACTTACTTTTTAAATAATTAGATTTTACATTTATGATTTGTCGAATTATATCTTCAGTCCGTATTTTAACATTTTCAGACATAAAATAATCACATAACTAGGCGATAAGTAATTCTTAAGATCTTTCAAAATTGGCTAGTAAGCGTTGAACTCGATGAAAACGTTCATCTGCGTACACAATCACATTTTGAAGTCCGGCAAAGGTGGTCTTCTGAAGAACTATTGAAGGAGTATATACAGTCCCGGTTTTTTCACCGGGGCTGGTTCAGACGAGACGACGCCGCTCTGCTCCGATGTTTCAGGTAGATCAAAAAGAATGGCTTTGCTTTCATGGGACGTCGTAAATATTAGCTGGTATTGTCCGAGGTCGATGATTTCAAGATACATCGGAGATACGGCATTTCCGAATAAGAAATAGGCTGCAATCACCTCCACATTTTGTTGAAGCTTCGAACAAGTTTCGGAATTGAAAGTAATACACGATGTGGTGGTGATAAGTTTAACAACTGGTTGTAATATCATACTGGATTGAAATTCAAGTCCTATTAGAAGTTTCTTTGTAAATGATTTGTTGAGCTCATAAATGGTTGGTAAAAGCATCTGGTTTGCTGATGATGAACTACTCACATACGAAGCAATCATAAGCAATCGCTTAAAAGCAGCTCGAGTTAATACACCGCTTGGTACTTTATGAGGTGAATCTGACTCGGGGTTTTTAGTCGCAGTTAATTCAGTAGTAGGTGTATTCGTTTGCGACATGGTGTTTGTCTGAACAGGAGTACTGTTGACTGGAGTTTGTAGCGAGTTGGATACCGGGGTTAAAACCTAAGATTAATCGACGACAACGAGTATACTAGTTTGAAATATGGTGTCTTACTTGAGAATGAAAACAGAACTAATCCACGACAAATCCTTACACGGGTTTTATAGACGGATAATGAGTATGGAGGGGGTAAAAACAACCGTCAAATGGTACACGTTTAATCGTGTTTCGAATGAGCTAACACCTGTTGTGTACAGGCAGGAAATGAACAACAGGAAACAAATGCTGTAAGAGGGGTAATCTGCAATAAAAATTAACTATGCGTGTATAGAAAATGAAGGGGTTCATAATTAATTGTCGCAGGTGCCCAAGTGAAATAGTTGCTTAAGGAATAGTAATTAAAATTAATCATGCGTGAGTAGGAAATGGGAGGGGTGCATATGTAAGTAATTCGCGCAGGTGCTTAAGAACAACAGTTGCTTAGTGCTTAGCAATAAAATTAAGCGTGCAAGCGCAGGAAATATAAGGGTGCATATGTAAATAATTGACACAGGTATGCAAGAGCAGCAGTTGTTAAACTGCGCATAAATAGTTAAGGTGTGTGAATAACAGGTGACAGAGAAGAGTATCAGGGAACGTTTTTGTAAATAATCATAGTAAAATAGTTTTACTGAAGCAACCTGTTTTAATTTCCGTCGGAAGCTATAAAAGTTCTTCAGGTGCAGAGGGTGCATTAGAAATTTTTCCGTTTATAAGATCAAAGTATGTAGAAAACTGCACCTTGTCAATATGTGGTTGACGCGAGGGTGTCGCGACATTAGAAACAATCTAAGGTTTGAGAAGGGATAAAAACCGAACTAGTGCAAAGATGGCCATGGGAAAACCTATTGTACTTTCCGATGGGTCTTCAGCTAGAGAGTGTGCATTAGAAATTTTCTCACTATAAATATCAAAGTATTTAGGAAACTGCATTTTGACAACATGTGTTTAGCGAAGAAGTCACAACATTGTAAACAATCTGAGGTGGCATCAGAAGAGACAGACCAGTGCAAAGATGGTCGAGCGGTGCGACGCCTCAAAAGAAAAGGTGAAAAATGGGTCTGCAGAGTCCGTGCAACGGATGGTCATTGACATCCCCGTGAAATGCCCTTTAACTATTGTGGTGGTAAAGATGTGATGATATGGAGAATGGTTATAAACAGTTAGGCAGTGTAAGAACACGTGGCTGAGTTTGGGGGAGTGGGGGAAGTGGGGAAGGCTATTATTTTTTCTTTAAATACAGATGTTTTAGACAAGAGGCTTAATTTTTCTTCGATCTTCAAGATTTCAAGTGTTCGCGCGATTCGAGAGTTCCTGGCGGTTATCCCAGGGTCCATTGGACAAGCTCAGAGGTTCACGGAATTCATTTTTGGACTCAGTGACCAAAACGATGTGTTCTGGGCGGCATACAACTCTAACAATTCTGTCCGCAGAATTGTTCAAAACTTAATTGGCGATAGGAACTCCGGTTACGTACAAGTGCTTCAGGAGAAAATAGGTGAGTGGAGAGCGGTCAAAAAGTGTAGTGAAACTAGTGAAGTAAAGTGAATTTAAATCTTTAAAAAATATGGATTTAAATTTTAAAAAATTAACTTTCAAATTTCCCTCTCAATAATGATGAATCTGAGGACTCAGATTTCGACATGGACATCGATGCTAATGAGAACTCAGATGACGCCAATGATAACGACGATGACAAAGATTATAATGAGAAGGGTAATGAGGAATTAGATTGCGACAATGATAATGACAAAAACAACAACAACAAAGACAATAGCGATGACGAGAATGATAATGACGACGATGATGAAGACGGCAGTGACAATGACGACAGTGACAACGACGATAATGAAGACAAGAATAACAACAACAATAATAACAATAATGACGATGAATCCAGCGGAACGGACGACTTTGTTGTGGAGGACATTGAAGCAGAGGCTGAAATTTTCTCCGTCCATAGCGGGTACCTGAGTGTTCGTGATAGTGACACGGAGGAAGTAGCTATCGGGAACATTTTGAATAGTTTCAACTCAAGTGATGATTTTCATGATGATGATACCAGCGATGATCCTATAGGTAAGATTTATTTATTTACTTGTTTACTTATTTTTGTTTTGTTTTTTTGTAGTAACTTCTGGAAAAAACTGTTTTTCTTATCGAATTTTGTCTGTAAAAAAAATACCATTTTTTTCCAAAGTACATAAAGCTATGAAATAGAAAATTTTTTTAATTTATAATTGAAGATTCTTGAATTAGATAGATTGAGTAAATTTCATAAATAATATTTAAAATAGAATTTATTTAAAAACTATAATTGTTCATTTTTATGTACAGAAAATGCGGCGCTGAATAACACAGCCACACAAACCAACAAAAAGTCTGGTACTTTTGACGAGACACATGTATTTTGAGACGCTGAATCCGAATCTGAGGTCAAAATAGCACCTTTCACGGTTGGTTTTCGACATAACCTCAAAAAGCCGTGTTTTGGAGTATATGATGGAGAAACGTGTTTTTTCACGGGATTCAAGCTGACGATTCCAAAAATAGAGCCAGATTAGTTATATAACTGAGAATTCTATGACATAACCTCAAAAAAAATCTTACAGCAGCAATAGCCAGCATTGCATTTTAATGGATTTTGAGCCGCAAAGCCCAGTTTTTAAGTCAAATCTGCATAGTAACGAACAAATCTGTTACATTATTCAAAGAAGATACTGTATTACAACAATATTTTCTTAGAGAAGTCTTTCTCATCATATTTGTCGTAAGTAAGCTTACTGCGTTTCTTCTGAACTATGAGTTCTGAGCCTTTTGTGTTATGATTCAATCATAAATTTTTGGACTGGATTGAATTCACTTACACTCATCGCTGGATTATAGGCCACTAGATTTCGGGCCGGCTTCATGGTCGTTCATTCTTCACTGATTTAGTCTCCCCTCAAGGCGTCCCTTGACTTGCCTACATTGCTCGAACAGTCAGGGCCGCCAGAAATTGTTTAAATCGCGACTCTCTGCGCATTACTTTTGTACGTTCAGAGACTAGATACGCGGTCCTGAATGTTGACATAAGACTGCTCGCTTGTCGCTTTAAATCCGGTTCAAACTGGATTTTAATAGCAT
>JBAGKK010050837.1:0-10071 GCA_037177015.1 Euceroptres primus
TAACATAAAAATCAGAAAACACGGGCGTTATTCGAAATAACCACCGTGCCCCACACCGCCACCATAGCCGACTCTCCCCTATGTACAAAAATTATTTATTTAAGATTTTATTTTCAACCGAATGTTCCTTCTTATCATTTCTTACCAAATTTTAAAAAATTAGACAATTTTAATGAATAATTGCTTATTTTCTCGGAAAAAAGATTCTTTACAACTTGACCTTGTCTAATTTTTAAATATAAATAAATTAGTATCAAATATAGTTATTTGAACATTCAATTTTTTGTTTGAAAAATTATTTTTTAATTTTTGTACACAGATAAAAGAAATTCCACATCGTACAAACCAAATTGTGTAATGAATAAACTTTACACCAAAAAGTCGATTTCAGCCATTAAAAAATTTATTCTGAAAAATTGGATGAGGTCATATTGTAGAGAATCTTTTTCCCCAGAAAAAGTATTATTCATTATTTAGAAAAAATATTATTTATCAAAATCGACTTACTTTTAAAAATTTGGTAAGAAACGAGAAGAAAAAAAGTTTGGTAAGCAAATTTTTTTTAAATAAATAATTTTTGTAGGTACGTTTCAAATTTTTTGCAAGAAAAATAATCTTTTCTCTTTTAAACAATAACATCAATAATAAGATTGCAATTCTTAAAAGTATAATTAAATATATTTTCCTGAGACCTGTTTTATCGTGCCCGTTTCTGTAAATATAACATAAAAAATCTGCTGTACCTATATTTTAGCAGATGATTTCTGCACTAAAAAAAAATCTTGTTGATTCAGCAAAATCGTTTAGTTGATTTAAAGAAAATTTTTGATTGAATCAACAAAATTTCGGTTGAATTAAACAAATGTTTTATTGATTCAATCAAATATTTTTTGAATATACCAAATTATTTATTTTTGGTTTAATTAACTAAAACTGAGGGGTTGATCACTCAACTTTTGAGTGTACACCAGATTTCAAGATTTCAAAAGATTTCAAGAGATTTTAAGAGATTTCAAAGATTTTGATATATTTTAAGAGATTTCAAATGATTTCAAATGATAAGATTTCAAAGTTATTTGAACTATATCTATTTTTATAAAAGAACAATTTTTGATACTTGACAGAGAATAAAGGTATATCACCCACATACAATATAAAATAGTTAATAAAAATATAAAATTTATAAGATGCTTTCGAAAATAATATGTTGCTTGGTTGCTCTTCTTCATTATTGTATTTTGTAGTCTAAATTTTTAAGAAAGAGTCTTAATTCACTAGCAACATTTCTATTCAATACACAATTTAATAAATCCGAGAGTAAACCTTTTTAGAAATTGTCAGGGTGTCTAGTGGACCGGGAAAAACCAGGGAAAACCCGGGAATTTTAATTACCGGGAAAAAACCGGGAAAACCCCGGGAATTTTATTCAGGATCGAGATTATACTTATATTTTATTTTTTTAATTCTTCAGATTTTAAAAGCATTTAAGCAACTACTTGTGAATCTGACTGCATAATTTAAAAAATATTTATTTTACGTGTTACGAAAGTTTTATAAAATGTACTTTCGATTAATATTTATCACTTCAATCTGTGATTAAAGATAAGTTTGGCACGTGTAAATAAATAATTATTTTCTTTACGATATAAATTTTGTATATGTATATTATGTTAAAATTCCCATTTCTATTTCTTTTTCTTCCCGTATACATATATGTATACGTTCACTTTCAAAAATCACAAAAAGACATTTTTAACTTGATCGGGGAAAAAATTGATCGAGAAAAAATCGAGAATTTTAAATGGCTTGATCATTAGACACCCTGATTGTGAATAATTATCAGGGTATCTAGCGATAAAGCTATTTGAAATTCTCGGTTTTTTCCCAGCCAAATTTTTCATTTTCCTCACCAGTTTTACATTTTTTATTTACAATAACGTATATATTATATGTATTTTTTTCGCGTGAAAGGTCCAATTAATAAAAACATCTTTTAGTATTGATAGGCACCGTTTTGGACTTTATCAATACTAAAAGATGTTTTTATTAACTGAGGGCTCGAAAAGCAGAACCGAACGAACGGAGATGACGCACAAAAAACGGGACGAAAGTTTCGTCGCGTTTTCTGCGCGTTATCCCCACTCCTGCCTACTGCTCGAGCGCTCGTTCGGTTCTGCTTTTCGAGCCCTCAACTGAACCTTTCACACGAAAAAAATACATATAAAATTGAAAAAATGTCGAAACTGAAGAATGTAGATAAACGTATATATTATCCTAGATAACTTATAATTTCTCACGAAATAAACACATTAGCATTTTTTCCCTGACTTAAACATTAAATTATACATTTTTTTTACATTTTTGCAAAAATAAAAATTAATGTTCATTTTTATTTCCGAAATTAACATTAAATTAAAAAGTTCCCGACATGAAATAAAATTCCCGGGGTTGTCCCAGTTTTCTCCAGGTGAAACCACCAAATTCTCGGGTTTTTCCCGATTTCCCGACCCGCTAGACGCTAGACACTCTGATTATGATTGAAACAATAAAAATACTTTCTAAAATAAAAACTCAGAATTTTGCTAACATGCATAGATTCACTATTCTGGAAATATTTTAAAGCAATACAAATGTCAAAAGATTTCAAAGATTTCACGAAATTTCAAAAGATTTCAAATATTTCAAAAGGTTTCAAAGATTTCACAAAGGCATGTACACTAGATTTCAAGAGTGACCAACCCCTCGACTAAAACTTTTGTTGTATTCAACGAAACATTTGGTTGTCCGTATTATAAACAAATTCTATTGTTGAACCGACCAAAATTTAGTTGATTCAACCAAACATTTTCCCGAGAATGTTAATTTAACCAATCTTTTCCATGATATTTTTCCGTGAGAACGAAAGAAACGTTAAGTATGCCTTCACCCCCGTTTTTATTGTCACTTATAAATATTGCATTAAATTCCTTTCTGCGCTGATATCGCCAAATAATCTTAATTGTCTACAATTCTAATTGTCTAAAATTCTAATTGTCATTGCGGAAAGTATAAATAAGCTCCTTTGTCTCTAGTTCAGTTAAAATCGTATCAACCCCTTCGAGGCCTCCGTTTTGGCGAGTGAACCGGCTCTATTGAGAAACTGAGTCAGAGTCAGAATCACACGAATTAGAACCTGCTCTTCGGCGACGTCGGGGCGCCGGGAGAACGCCGAGGAATGCCGGTTGCTGATAAAAGCCACGGCCAACACCTACATAAATTTCACCGGGATATCTAAGGACGGCCTTTCGTTCATTTAAGCATACATCCTAAATTTAGTGTGTCTAGATATCTACCCGCCACGACGGAGAACGGACGGATGTCTCATCTTCTGAACTCTAGTTTGCATCACTAGAATCCTTTGCGCTATACACCATCCCTCTCCTTCATCTTATCATTCTCGACCAACCTCATTCTACCTTCCAAACGTGTTTATCTATCAAATTTTCTTATCCCCCTAATGTTCGGTCAAATAAAACTTAATTTATTCAACTTATTGCCGAGAATTAAATTTTTGTGTACGTATATAATGTATGCAGAAAACGTGACGCATGGGCAGTGATTTTTCAAGTTTTATCTCCATGAGAATTAATTGGATGCGTACTAAATACGTATTAATTTAATTGACTTACTTGTACTCACACTATTGAGTATTTAAAATTAACAAATATTCTTAATAAATATTCTTAACCGCTTACCGCATGGACACCTTTTCATGCACAAATTCCCAAATATATAATTTCAAATATTAATTTAATTGACTTGATTGTACTCACACTATTGAGTATTTAAAACTAAGAAATATTCTTAATAAATATTCTTAACCGCTTACCGCATGGACACCTTTGATGCATAAATTCCTAAATATATAATTTCACTTGCGTAGATATATGTGTATGAAAATTAAAATTCAAATTAAATTAAAAAACAGAAACATTGAGTTCTAGACTTCGTTACTGTTCACGAAATTATTTTTCGAGAAAGAATGGTTCTTATTGTTAGTTGCTCAAAAAATGTATTTTTTTTTATTTTAAAGTTTGCAATTCAAAATATAAATACTAATACTTAAATTAATTGCTATGAAGCAATTTAAACTTGTTACTTTAAATATTTCAATTTTTTATATTGAAGAGTAATTTATTCTGAAATAAATTCACTCGCGAATTTCACTGATTCTAGGGTAAAGATCCCAATAGTGAGCCACCCCTCAATAGTGAGCCACACTTTCTCCTTGATAATTCAATTGTTGCTGAAAAGCTTGGGATTGAAAGCAAAAATTAATATGCAAGATTTAAGGTATGGCGCAAGAGAATAGTAAATACAAAAAGGTGTATTAAAGTTACCTATGGCATAATCTTCCTTGATATGTAAGTTTTAGTATTCTAACAATAAACAGCGGACAGTTGCAACGTGTAATTTACAATTTAATTGAAAGGTGTGCAGTGCGACTGATTTTAGTAGCCATGACATTGTAAAAATTGGCTAACTGCCAGACCAGTAGAAAAATTGAAATTAATTCTTTCAATGTACACTTTCTTGTTCGAATCCGCACAGTAAAGAAGAATACTTAAAATTGTTACACCTTAAAATGTTTTGGATTAAACTCAGAAAAATTTTGTCTTAATTTAAGGGGTTAAACTACCTTTGGACCACTAAATATAAAGTGAGTTTTGTGATTTTTTTTGTCTGAATTAAAAACTATTGAGTAATTTAAAGTTAAGGGCTTTATTATTCATAAAAAAAGTGTCTAAAATCATTTTTTTTAATTCTCTAATTTGGCGGCAGTACGGCCCATCCAAGTTGCAGTAGTGTTTTTAGAGGCCGTTCGCGGCAGGGAATCTTAAAAATCCAATTTTGCATCTGGAACAAAAAACCAAAAAAATTCTTAAAGCAGATAAGGTTGCTCAGTGAAGTACCCAAGATTATTAAAAAATATCGATTTTTGTGAAAATGATGATCATTTGAAGTGAAAATTTGATTTTTGAAAAAAACGACACCAAAAGTTTTATAAAACTGGCAATTTTCCACCAATCTCAAAAATTTTGGATACTTCACTGGGCAATCTTGTCTATTTTAATATTTTTTAAGTTTTTTTGTTCTAGATGCAAAATTGGATTTTTAAGGTTTCCTGCCGCGAACGTCCTCTAAAAACACTACTGCAACTTGGATGGGCCATACCGCCGCCAAATTAGAGAATTAAAAAAAAATTATTTTAGACACTTTTTTATGAATAATAAAGCTCTTAACTTTAAGTTACTCAATAGTTTTTTATTTCGCAAAAAAAATCACAAAAATCACTTTATTTTTAGAGGTCCAAAGGTAGTCTAACCCGTAAGCAATATTGGACTAAATTTAATACCACGTTATCTGAATTTCACAATTGAGTCTTAAATTCAGAATCAATTTTACTTAAATCCAGACAAATTTTACTGTATTTAATCCAAACTATTTTAAGGTATAACAATTTCAAGTATTCTTTTTTACTGTGTAGACATTTTCACTATACGAATGTGTCATTTTTATGGTGCTCCTCTAAATGTTGAACGAAACACTCGAAATAGACACTTAAATTGATGGCCAATCTGTTGAATCTGACTTTTAAGGATATCTCAATACTGAGCCACCCACAGGGTGGACATTGGATGAAAAAATGTTCAAAATAATATTCTGGCTTATATTTTCAACCGATTTTAGAGTTTTTTTTTTTTTAACGGAAGCTAAATAAATTCTTAAGAGATCTGTGAGAGCCGATTTTTTAAAAACGTTGATAAAATTTTTTTATTTAAGTATAAATTTTGCAAAAATTAAAATCTTTAAGTTTTCGATGCATTAACAATGCATAAATTGTTCAGTTTGAGTAACATTAATGTGTAATCGATAAATGCAGATTCGCAAAATACTAACTGAGAGTCTGTAATAAATTAATAATTTGTTATTAACAATCGTATTGCTATTAACAGCGTTAGGAGATTTTGTAATAATTTTAAATATTTATAAAGTGACTTTTGTCTGTAATCTAATGTCAAGTCATGTACAAACATTATAAAAATAAATGGAAGAATTATAAACTTTTATTATAAACTATTATAAAAAAATGGAAGTGTTATAAGCAAATAATATAAACAAATGCAGAGTTTAAGCAATTTTTGAAAGTTTGAGGTACTTTTTTTTGGAAATTTGTTTCAACTGGTTTGCCAGTAATATTCGTAATATTAAGTTTAAACTTGAGAGGATGATAGGAAATATTAATGGGCACATCTGTTATGTGTCATTTTTTCAAAATAATTTTTTTTTCAAAATTTAAAAAAAATGACACATAACAGATGTGTCCTATTATATTTCCTATCATTCTCTTAAGTTTCAACTTGGTATCTTTGTTTGTTTAAAAATAGGATTGCCGAATATGTTTTATACTCCGTCGGTAATTCGTGACATCATAACGTATCACACCCCCTTAAAGGGGGTGTGATATGATTCGTGACATCATAACGTATCACACGCCTTTAAGGGGGTGTGATACGTTATGATGTCACGAATTACCGACGGTGTATAAAAAATATTCGGCAATCCTATTTTAAAACAAACAAAGATATCAAATCGAAACTTAAGAGAATGATAGGAAATATGAGTGGGCACATCTGTTATGTGTCATTTTTTAAAAATTTTGAAAAAAAATTTTTTTCAAAATAATTTTTTTTCAAGATTTTTAAAAGCTGACACATAACAGATGTGCCCTATCATATTTTCTATCATTCTCTTAGATTTTAACTTGATATCTTTGTTTGTTTAAAAATAGGATTGCCGAATGTTTTATACTCCGTCGGTAATTCGTGACATCATAACGTATCACACGCCTTTAACGCACCTTGTGGCTCAGCACTAACTTTCTGTAACTCAGTACTGATGCATTTGCACATATATTTTTAGTAAATATTTCATAATTTTTTAGAGACTTGCCATAAATATGTAATATGTTAGTCAGAAAGTGTGAATTACGCAAAATACAAACATGCGTATTTAATTTTTGCCCAATTAAAGAGGCAATTTATATACAGCATTGAATTTTAGTCCAGTCATTGAAGGTTTTTCGCTCTGTTTTCTTTCCGATAAGACCGATTGACATAAAATGTTGTCATTATATATAAAATAGCTCAAAAAGACAAACTCTAACTCGTGCCGATGTACGCTGCACCCCCGGGGGTGAATGACACCCCTTCTCAGGGGTGAAAATGTTAATTTTCAAAATAACTGCAGAAATCGATAGAGGGATGAATTATAAGCAAAAAGTGTTATATGAACATATTTTGACAAGGCAATATTTTCTGAGTTATTCGTGATGAAAAATTTTTATTTTTTATTTTAAAAAAAACAACATATTTTTCAGCGATTTTTCTCAAATAACTCGGAAAATTGAAATTGTATGAAACAAAATGTTACAGAGAAAATTAAGCTTATAAAAAAGGAAAAAGATTGAGTTTTTTTCATTCATGTAGGTGCAATAGGTGCTGAGATACGGCTGATTGAAGGTAACTTCTTTTCCAGCGGCAACTAAATTTGAAGCATTTAACGTGAAATAAGTAAAAAATTTCACGTTTTTGAAAAAAAATGTACTGAACATTTTTTGAATTACTTCAAAAAACCTTTAAAATGAACTTGATTTTAAGTCATTGGCATCAAAACTAACGGAGTTGACCGAAATAAAAATGTTTACTTGATTTTCTGAAAAAAAATCAGTATTAAAACACATGACTTTTCTACCAGAATTGAAATTAAAATTAATCCTTTTACAATTTACTTTGTTTAGGTGCTAACAATATAATCACAAAGTTTCAGCGGTTTAGGATGCTTATTTTTTAAAATATACATGATTGAAAAAAAAATTTTTTTAAAAATAAATTGTATTTTTATCAAAATAATTTATAAACTAAAGGTGATACATGAATAATTTTCAGCGCAAAAGTGTAGGTATTTTCTTACTGAATATTTTGTTTTTTTTTCATTTCTGTGCGACAAAAATTAACTGAGATATCGCTGATAAAAGTTTGCATTTGAGTGTGAGGACCAATTTTGTTGAACCCTTTAAACTCAAAAATTTTAAAAATGAAGAGTCGGAAAAAATTCAACTTTACATGGCTTATAGCTCTTGAAATTTGGCGTAAAATGGTTTTTGAAACGTTTAAATAGCTTAAAATTTATTAAAGTTATGATTAAAAAACCAATGATATTTTTTCAGTAAAATTTTCGGAACGAGCAGCTGGCTCTATTTAAATGTGTAGAGGTGTATATTCTCTATATATTCACACACACACATTTTGCAATAAGGAGGTGGGTGGGTGGAAAAATAAGGGCTGAATTATTGAAATAAATCATAAATTACGTTCTAAGCCGTAAAAATACTTTTGTTTATTCTAAATATATCGTTAAAGTATTTTATGTAGATGAGAACGATTTTTTTACAATTTATCACAAGGGTTTATATCATAAGGGGTGGTTGTTAAGGGTTGCAAAGTTATAATAAATTATAAATTATATTAAAAACTATAAAAAACTTTTAATTTGTCAAAATGTATCACAAAAACATTTAAAGAGGGTAAAAACTATTTTTTTATTAGGGGTGGATTTTAAGGGTTGAATTTTTGTAAAATGTCATAAATTTCATTTTATAATATTAAACAATAATTATTCTACATATTTAAGGATAATTTTAATTTATAAAACCTTTAAATCCGTAATTTTGAAATTTTTCATCATAAGGGGTGGTTTCAACCCTTACAAATAATTTGCACACATCAGTCATGGTTAGGGTTTGAACCGGAGGGTAAGAAGAGCCTAATTCCAAATTTTCATCAAAATCGGTCATATCGGAAAGAAAGCAGAGGTAAGACACGATTTGTAGCTCCAATGACTGGACTACTAAAAATGATCAAGGCGCAGGGGGTGATTCTGTTCCTCTAACCGATGAAAATATTTCTATGAAATCAATTTTAACGATTAAAAATAGGGATAATTTATACTGGCCGAGATCAATAGTGGCCGCGCGTGTTTTTGCTGCGCGTGGTCAAATCCGACCTGGTGCTTTACACCACGCGTGGCATAAAGTATGTGATGATATGTCCGTCATGCAGAGGGAGTTAACGGTAAAACTCATTAATGAAGCAAATGTCATGATTCCCGAGGGCAGTTGTGGATTTCATGAAATACATCAATTTCAATTGCTTCTCGCGCTTTCGGAAACATCTTGAGGAAAATTCTTATACGGGCAAAACAAGTGTATGTAAAGCATTACAAATTTGCTCAGGATGTTCACGATTCGTTAACAAATGGGTTGACCATAATCATGAATGTGGAAAATTTCATTGTAAAAACTGTAAATGCAGGCGTGACTATAATCATCAATATTATATAGCGCCTATTCTTGATAAACCCTCTAAAAGCGCACAAAAAGTATGTTTTGTATTTTATGATTTGGAAACCCAGTAGTGTGATACATCACCGGGTGATCCAAGTACTAATGTACATGTACATTAGTATTTTTAGCATTAACAATTACTGTAGAATTCGCTAACATGTTTTCAATGGTGAAAATGTAATCGGCGATCTTGTGGAACTTGTCACCCAAAAAAGAAACAAAATTTGCAGAAGTCGTTTGCATTGCTCATAATGCCAAAGGCTTTGATGCACAATTTATTTCGAAATATCTTGTAGAAAAAAAGGGTACAAGGATTCATCCACAAGTTATAACTTTAGAGACAAGTATAGTTTTGATGCAAGTAGGAAAAACTAAATTTATAGACAGCCTTAATTATTTGCATATGCCTTTGAGTCAACTTCCAAAAGCTTTTGGTCTTAAAGGTACAGTTGCGAAAAAAGGTACTTTTCCACATTTATTTATTAGACTCCTCTTGCTGTGGTCGTGTGTGTTGGATCGGGCGGAGAGTGAAGTGAAGCTTATACGCCTGGAGGGTTATTCTTGAAAATTTTACGAACGAATTGCAACGAGCGAGCACGAAATCAGCGGCGAATGTTTTCAGCACG
>JBAGKK010050848.1:0-10071 GCA_037177015.1 Euceroptres primus
AAATCTTAGCTTGATTGCAAAACAGTTTCTTCTTGTGCTTATAAACAATTTTTTCATATAAACAGTTAAGAACAATTTGCAAGCTTGTGATAATTTGGTGATAATTTCTGGCTTTAGCCTGATTACTTTACTGTCCTTCTGTCTATAAGCCAATTTTCAAAGGATTTTGATGTTTTATTTTTTAATGACCGTAAGGCTTCCAGGTATAATGAATTGGTGCAGAAAATTCACTTTGGCCAAACAAAAATTTTTTATTTAAGGGGTTAGTCTCATACGATTCTCATACGATTGGACATTTTTTCGATAATTTTTATTTCATATATGAAAATATTTTTGATGATCTATATTTTTAGACATATAAGTAAAAGTCTTAAACTATATAAAAAAATTTATTCATTGATTTTTGACGACTTTTTTGAAGATACGGGCCCTTAAAGGGACGTTTCTAAGGGCCCGTATCTTTTGTGTACGGTAGACACATTATCTTGGGTTTGAATCATCTGAAATCAAAAATGAAACAGATTATTAAAAGTTAGGTTTGTCGCTATCGTGTGAACTAGAATTATTATTATTGCTAAATATTAAGCCATTTATTTAAGCAATTAAAGTTGTAAAAAAATGATTAAAAAATTTAAAAGTCCACCATTTTGCTTTTGTTGTCGGGGGTGTTTGATTCTAATTCACACGATACCGACAAACTTAACTTTTAATAATCTGTTTCATTTTTTGATTTCAGACGATCCAAACCCGAGATAATGTGTCTACCGCACCCAAAAGATGTCTACTTCAAGGGCCCGTATCTTCAAAACAAATCGTCAAAAATCAATTTAAAAAATTTTTTTATATAGTTTAAGACTTTCCCTTACATATATAAAAACATATATTTTTGAAAATGTTTTCTTATATAAAATAAAAATTATGTATCAAAAAAATGCCTAAAGTTATGAGACTAACCCCTTAACAACAAAATAAACAATATTTTCTTCCTGACTTTTCAGATGTACCTTTTTTTTAAGATCTTCAAATTAAATAAAAAAAAGCTTGAGTCAGTGTAATAACTATCTAGCAACAATTTGCAGTATGCTAGAGTAAAAAAAATTGTTTATAATATTTTCAACAAATTAATGAACAAAAGCCATTTTCTCGTGATACACAATGATTGATAGTTTTAAATTGAATTGAATCGCAATTGAAATTCACAGTTTTTATATAAAATATGAGAGAAATTAATGCCTAATTGCGATTAGCTAAGAATAGTTGCTGTTTGACAATTATTTAAACAATTTTTATAAACAATGCACAGTTTTCGTATGTCGCAATGAATAGGCTCAATTTTTTTTGCAGAATTAACCAAAAATGTCTTGCCAAAGACTTCTTCCTGTGATTTTTTTCAAATTAACAACTGTTAATTACCTAAACAATATTTATAAACAAATTCACAGTTTGACTATTTTTTTATAATAAATATTAATTTTCTTACGGAATCAACAAGAAATGTTTTTGCCAATTATTCTTTCTTATCATATTTTTCTAATTAAGAAAAAGTGTTGTGATACGATACCCAATAAATAGATAATTGGATAACCCAATAACCCAATAAATAAAAACCCATCACTCCTTTTATTAACACATACATTGACGTGCAAAAGTTTCCGGAAACTCAATTTTTTGATAATTGCTTAAGTTCTCTTAATTTTAATGACATCAGAGTTAAATTTTTTCTCTTTAGCAGGTTGAAAGCTCTCAAAATTCTGTATAAAATGAGCTTAAGATGAAGCCAATTTGGCCACTTTTAAAAAGATATTGCAAAAATAGTTCAAATTTCAGTGTTTTCTTAAATTGTAAATAACTTCCGAAATAATTAACATTTTTTCATGTTCTAGGCACATTTTTAAGGTAAATTTCTATATGATCACAACAGCTTGTCAGCATAAATTTTTAAAAAATTCCTTGCATTCTGCAAACATTTAAAGTTGTAATGAAAAAGTTTGAAGAATTTAAATATTGTTTTTGATAAGAAAAATATGCGTGCTGAATATATGAAACATATAATCATGAATTTTCTATAAAAATACCTCAAAATGCATATTAATTTGATTTTTATTATGATTTGTCTACAGATCAGATGCTTTCGAATTTTTCCAACTTTTTTGTTACAACTTTAATTTTTTGTAGCATGTAAGAAATTTTTTAAAATTTATGCTGACAAGCTGTTGCGATTCTATAGAAATTTTTCCCTTTAGGTGAGCCCTAGAACATGAAAAAATGTTAATTATTTCGGACCTTATTTACAATTTAAGAAAACACTGAAATTTACACTATTTATGCAATATCTTCTTAAAAAAGAGACAAATTGGCTTCATCTTGGACTTATTTTATACAGAATTTTGAGAGCTTTCAACCTGCTAAACAGAAGAAATTTAACTCTGATATCATTAACCTTTTACCTGCCAATCTTCGATTTTTCGAACATTTTACATTAATTCTTAATATTAATATAAATATTAATATTAAACATTAATATTTTAAACATTTAATTGATTATTGATGTATTTTATAAAATATATAAAGAATAATCGTTATATAATTTTCTTTATGTAAAAAAAATAATAAATCAAAGAATAATCGCGAAGTGAATTTTTCAGGTAAAAGGTTAAAATTAAGAGAACTTATGCAATCATTAAAAAATTGAGTCCCCGGAAACTTTTGCACGGCAGTGTATATAATGATCTTGGTTTTTTGATTAATTCCACAAAAGAAATGTTTATTATGGAAAAATGGTCATATTGTGAATTTGTTTATAAATATTGTTTAAATAATCAACCGTTTTTGCTAATATTTTTTATCAGGTTAAATAAAATTACAGCTAGAAGTCATTGGTAATACATTTTTAGTTGTTTCTGCAAAAAAATTGGGGCTATTCGTGGATCAATGTTGAAAATGTGAATTTTTTTATATGTAAATATTGTTTGCATAATTAAACGTTGTTGTTAATTTTAAAAAAATTACAGCAACGAGTCTTTGGCAAGACATTTTTGGTTGATTCTGCAAAAAAATCAGGCTATTCATTGTGACCTACGAAAACTGTGTATTTGTTTATAAAAATTGTTTAAATAATTGTCAAACAGCAGCTATTCTTAACTAATCGCAATAAGGCATTAATTTATCTCATATTTTATATAAAAACTATGAATTTCAATCGAGATTCAATTCAATTCAAAACTATCAATCATTTTGCATCACGAAAAAATGGCTTTTGTTCATTAATTTGTTTAAAATACTATAAACAATTTTTTCTTTACTCTAACCTACTGGAAATTGTTGCTAGATAGTTATTACACTGACTAAAGCTCTTTTTTAGCTAATTTGAAGATCTTAAAAAAAGGTACTTCTGAAAAGTTAGAAAAAAATATTGTTTATTTTGTTGTTAAATGAAAAATTTTTGTTTGGCCAAAGTGAATTTTCTGCACGAACTTGTTATACCTGGGAACCTTACGGTCATTTTAAATAAAAAGGCATCAAAATCCATTGAAAATTGGCTTGTAGGCAGACTTTTTTCCACAAAAAGTGCTTTTGGCCACGCCGTGTGACGTACGTAAGAGCATACAAAAAAGATCGACAATACAAGAAGTAAAGTAAAATCTATGCAAAAGCGTGTCTATTGTTTCGAATGATGCTCATTTAAGTTATGAGTTAAAATTAAGAAGACCCCTCGTTTCAACGGAATCGTATACTTTGAAGAGACCAACAAAATAATTTTTTTTTTAACTATGAAGTACCATTGGGATCATGCTCGCAAAAATATATGTAGTAAAGGAAAAAAATTGCGGCGGTACCAAAAAGCTTTCACAGAAAAAATTTTTTTTCAAAATTCCAAAACATTTTTTTATTCCTTTCTAATTGCCAGAAGTGACCCTCCATTTTTCTTTAACACGCTTTTATTATTATTATATTAGCTTCATCTGTATGTATTTATGTAGCGGAATCTTTGAACGTTCTTTTTCCCCACTTTAAGACGTCAGATTAAATTGAAACTTTGCACACTTATTAAGGACCGATGACAATATAATAATTTAATAAGTTTGTCCCATTATCCTGACCAGAATCATTAGGATTAACGATCTATCAATTTTCCGGAGAGGGAGCCTGAGAAACGCCTATACCAAAAAGAGGAGTCTTCAAGTTTCTATGAAATTTAAGTTCGTTTAAAGACTAAAAAGGCAAAAATAAATAATAATTTTAAAAAAATAAAAAGCACGCTTTTATAGCAGATCCAACTAAAAAGTAAAAAATAATTTTTAAATAATAAGATGTTGTCCCAACAGCAATAGATAGACAACTAACTCGATAAAATCAATTAGTTTTCAAAGAGTTTAAAATAATAGTAAAGTGAAAAAAAAATTTTATCATATAAAAAGCGTGGAGTGCTAAAACTTGAGTTAGTATAAAAATATACAATAAGGCACCCTACGCTTTTTTATGATAAAATAAATCAAATTTTATCACAAAATTTATCATTTTGTTTATCACTTTACTATTATTTTAAACTCTCTGAAAACTAATTGATTTTATCGAGTTAGTTGTCTATCTATTGCTGTTGGGATATCTTATTATTTAAAAATTATTTTTTACTTTTTAGTTAAATCTGCTATAAAAGCGTGTTTTTTAGTTTTTTTTTTAGAACCGTCGTGATATCTTGTACAATATATATATATTTGAACCATCGAAATTGATTCAGCCATTTTCGAAAGAATTTAAATTTTTGATTTTTCAAAATTTTTTTATAATTGTTTATAATGTTGGATGTCAATTTTGGCTTTAGAGCCAAAATTAACATCCAACATCAGTAACGATCATTTTTATCGAGGGTCAATACAATCTCCCACTGAGAATTTTGTTATAACTTCTGTAAAAAATTTGTTTGAAGTTGGCACTTAGGGTAAATTAGTCTTATAATGGTAGAAACTTACGACCCAGATATGAAGCATATATCTACTAGGGCAGACCAACCATGCTTACCCAGCTATGGCCTTTTGTTAATAAAAAAAACTTGGTCTCAAGTCTGTTCTAGTATTAGCAGATAGCTTACGAAATATGATGCTCGTCTAATTTATTGGTGTAGTCGTATAAAAAAGTTTAAAGTAGTCCAGAGCCTAAAGATCTATCGAGTGAGTTAATCAAAGCTCGTTTAAGTTTCTCTGTTGACAGCTCTGCGAAAACAAGGTTAGCCGACATCCGCTGCTGGCGCGTTAATAAACGATATCTGTAATGTAACCGCGAACACTTCTAGCTTCCGGCAAACAAAAAGTCTCAACGGAACGCACCCGTGACATCAACAATTTTTCTTTCACCCTCGAAATTACTAGAACGCTCTCAAGTCTTTCGAAAATAGCATTGATTCGTTTTATTTCGGCGCCTAAGCGACATCGTATATCCGCAGAAACCACAAAGAAGATGTTCATGGTAATGACCAAGACTCGGTCGGAACGCGACCAAAGTTTATTGTTGTAAGGAGCTCATTCGTGCCGCAGAAAGGCACGACAGTGGAAGCTAGAAAGAAGAAAAAGCTCAGGGAAAGGAGGAACCAGGGACGAGGAGAACCAAACCGCCGTTGTTTATTTCCGCTCGAAATAGATGTCTCGAACGAGGGCTGAAACGGGACGTCGCTGCTGCTATATGGTGCATGTAGATATGCATGTAGACGCTTCGTACGCCGATTAACGCGTTAGCTATATGAGCTCAAACAGCTGACAGACTTATCTCTCGACAATGACAAACACACTTGCCTTAATTGAATTTTTCTTTCCACTTATCGTCGAACATTCTACCTTGCATCGCCTTACTGTTAATGGTAAGATTTCTGCGAACAATGCATCTTCTTGGTGTTTATATTATTGTGAAATTGTCAATCATACAACTTTTTTCATTATGGCCAAAAGATTCGACTCGGAGAAAAATAGTTCCTTTAAGGAGGTTGCGAAGAGCCAGGAAGATTGTTGAGAAAAAATTAATTATCATTTTAAATTTGTATAAAATATCAAGAATCTACACTTCTCAACAAAACCACTTTGTGTACACTTTAAAAAATATTGGAAATTTAATATGAAATTTTTCTGAAAAAGGTCGGATATACGTTTTTCCGGGCAAAATGGAAAATATTGGAAAATATAAATATAATGGAGTATTGGAAAATTTTCCGAATATATTGATTAATTTCCGAAAAGTTAGGAAATATTTCGTAAAGCTTAGGAGATTGTACAAATAAATCTCCAACTAGAATTCGGAATTATTTCCGAATGCATTAGGAAAAATTTCAAAATGTGCGGGCTATGCACTAAAAAAAATTCCGAACAATTTTTTACAGTGTGAAGAAAAGAAGCTTTACAAAAAATGGTTCACTCATGAAATGCAAATTACCTAAAATCCACTTTCCGGCTCATTAGAGACAAGTATACTTCAATGGAAAGAGGCATAAAAAGGAAAGAAAAGATAAAATTCGATTTTAACGTTCGAGAAATAAATATTTCAGTGCATTTTAGTATATTTTGGTGCCTTTTTTATACACCAAAAGGAAAGATTTCATAAATATTTCAGTGCATTTAAGTATATTCTAGTGCCTTTTTTATACACTAAAAGGAAAAATTTCATAAATATTTCAGTGCATTTTAGTATATTTTAGTGCCTTTTTTATAGACTAAAAGGAAAGAAAAGAATATATTAGTAATATTAACTACACTGTTAGAAAATTCTTGCAATTTTGATCACTTTTCATTTACTTTGATTGAAAATTGAGGCCATTGATGGAAAAAGGGCCCATATAGCCTATGTAATAACATAGGGTTATGAACCCTTTTTTCATCAATGTCCTCAATTCAATTACTGGTGATTGAAATTTCATTTACTTTGATTGAAAATTTATTTACTTTGATTGAAAATTCTTTTATTTTAGTAGAAAATTCATTCATTTTGGTTGAAAACCAACTTGCTTTTGGTTGATTATTAATAAATAATTAATAATAATAATAATTAATAAATAATAAATAAATTTATTAATAAGTTGATTCAGTTATGGTAATTGAATAAAACATCAACTAAAGTAATTGCAGTTTTTTCTAACAGTTTAATACATATTCTATGAAACAAATGTCATTTTTAATAACAATTATTGTAGTTCAAAGTTGTACGCAGTTTTTTAAGTTTATGCTCTTTAAAAATGATCGAATTTTAGATCATTTAAAAATGATCGGATTTTAGTTCATTTAACAATTTTCGAAGCCTTCATTGTCTTAGACGTTTAAATTAATTTCTCATTTTTTAAATATTAACTGGAAATGTTATAAATTGAAATAAATTTTATGAGAAAATAGCTGTGATTTGAAAATTAGAAATTAATTTAAAAATCTAAGTCGGTGAAGACTTCAAAAATTGTTAAATGAAGAAAATGAGTTCTCATTAATTAAAATCCGATCATTTTTAAAGAACGTAAACTTAAAAAACTGCGCAAAACTTTGACCTACAATAATTGTTATTAAAACTAAACTTTTTTATGTTTTCAATTTATTTCTCGGTAAAGTGAACATTTTTCTCTTAGAATGTGTGATAAGTAATATTATAATATTATTTAATATGTTTTACTTATTATGTTTTAAGATGATAAATAACTGTTTTTCTCAACAATCTTCCTGGCAATTCTCAATCTCCTTAAATTTACAGAAATAGGAACATTTTAGTGCAAACGAACCGAATGTGGGTCAGGGGTCCAAATTTGGATCAGGGTTGCATTTGTCGGTGAATTAATGTAATCATTTTTTCTTTAAATTCATGAATTGGTTAGTGGAACAAAAATTGGACCATTTAAAATGAAACTATTAAAAGCGGGTTAAATAATTATTCACAAATATCAACCTCATTTAGACCCCTGATCCATATTCAGTTACTTTACGTTTGTTTGTAATTTTTACTGAAAATTTGTAATTTTTACTGAAAATCTGTTTTTTTTTAAATTCTGTAAAATTTACATAGTAAATCAGGAGGTATAAAATTAATCCAAAAAATATGCCTGTATTTGCGAACGTTAAAAAGAACAAAATTTTTATTTGATTTCACTTGAAACTGAAATTTGTTCTAAAATATTGGTTTATTAATAAAGAGACTAATGTAATAATAAAAAAGTCCATGATGTTCCTCTTTATTTTGTAGCTAAAACAATATAAAGATAAATTTAAGTTAAAAAAAATTTTCGTTCATTTGAACGTTCAAAACTTGAGGATCATTTAAAAAAATAAATCAATTTAATCTGCAACGATTTTATCCAAAAACAAATTAATATTTTCCCCATGTTTTTTCAATTGTCCATGGAAAAAAATCTGTTGAATTAACAAAAGTCAGCTGTTGAAATAAGGAGAGCAGATTTTTTTCTGTTATATTTACAGAAATTGCTGCTAAACTCACAGATGGTTAGTAGATTTAACAATATTTCTGTGGAATTAACAGAAATGTTTGTTGGGTTAACATTCGATTAACCTAATAGACATTTCTGTTAAATTTACTAACCATCTGTAAGTTTAACAGAAATTTCTGTAAATATAACAGATAAATTTGGATAAATTTGATCATTTTCACTCCGCCCTATATTGACATATGACCGCTAAGGGTGTCGCACGAAATCCCAATTTTTCGATTTTTGGAAACCTTGAAGCGAAAATTTCTTTCTCAGGGAGGAAAAGTTACACTGTAATTTTTCAGATTTTTAAAAAATTGTTTAGAGCTCGTTAAAATTGTTTTTTGGTCGGAAACCTGACCTTTAGAATGCAATATTTTTTATTTTCAACAGTTTAAAATTTTTCATCAAAACTAAAGGTAATATTTCTTCACAGAGGTGTTCAAATACTTCCAATTTTTTTTATAATGAACAAAAATTTTTAAATGAGTGGTTAACATTCTTAAAGCATCGATTTTGGGATAAATTTAAGTTTTGGGGGACAAAATCGACATTAAAATTTTTTTTAAATATGAAACTAACAAGGAATATTTATAAACCAAGAACCAGAAATTTATGTGCCATAATCAACCACTGAACTCAATTAACTTAGTGAATAAAAAGTTTTTAAATTACAAATTTCTTAGACATTAATAAAATTTCTAAAATTTCGAAAATAGTATGGATTTTAATTGAGAAAATTACTTTTTAGTTAATAAAAAATAAGAGTTAAAATAAGAGTTTTTAGTTAAAAAAAAATAAAACAAATACCTATGAGAAGTTGCCGAGAAAAGAAAAGTAGCGTTGTTAAAATTAACAAACTACACGATTTTTGAAACGGTTCCTAGTGTATATCTTTATCTAGTTTTTTCAACTAAAAAGTATTTTTCTCAATTAAAATCCTTTCTATTTTCAAGAGTCAGGCGATTTTATTAATGTTTAGAAATTTTTAATTTAAAAACTTTTAATTTGCTAAGTTAATTGAGTTCAATTGAAATATAACCTTTAGTTTTGATGAAATATTTGAAACTATAGAAAATAAAAATTATTACACCTTGAGGTCACGTTTGCGAAAAAGAAACAACTTTAGCGACCTCCAAAGAATTAAAAAAAAAATAGAAATTTCTTTCCTGATAACACTGGATGGCATGTAAATAATCCAATTTAAAAATTATTTATAAAAAGTAAGATAGCTACAATGGTGAAAAGGAAAGCAGAAAATGAGGGGAAAAAATCTGCCCGGCCCCCTTCGGTGGCGCGGGCACATTCTCATCGCGCGCTTCGCGCGCGGCTCGTTTCGCTCGCAAGTTTCAGCGCGCCTAGGGCGCGCGGAGTGGCCGTCACGCTTCGCGCTCCGATACTATGGAACGACGCGCTTCGCGCTCCGTTATCGTTTCACCTCGCGCTGCGCGTGATATCCTTATAGCTCGCGAAGCTCACCTCGCTCGCTAATTTCAGCGCGCTTTCGGGCTCGCGGAATATTCGTCGTTCTTTGCGCAGAGTCAAGTTTATTCTTCATAATTTACTTTTACCTGAAATTGATGCTTCAATATATTCTTTATTATTTTCCGCAATTTCAGCATGAAACTTAA
>JBAGKK010050859.1:0-10071 GCA_037177015.1 Euceroptres primus
TATATATATTTATATATAAATAGAATCAAGATGCTTGGACCGCACGCACCTCAACTTCCTAAGCGAAAAAATTCTTTTTTTTCTCAAGTGGCTTACATTTTTCTACATGTATTTTTGCAAAAATGGCATTTTTGAACAATTCAATTTTTCAATTCTTGTAACTAAACAAAAAAAAATAATTTTTTTCTGACTAAAAACCTTGCTTAGGATGCATTTGTGCTTGCCAAATTTTCTCAGATTTTTAAATTAAAATTGTAAAAGATATTGTCAAAAATATTCCTCACCCTAATAATGTGCTAAATTTGGCGCAGTGGGCACTAAAGGCTAAGTTTCTAACATCGATTTTGTTCCGTGTAAAGAAGGCTTTTCCTTGAATTTTTCAGGCAGAAACTAATTAACGAGATTCATTGTTCAGCTGAAAAATTTATTTAAAGACAAGGGATTAATTATTTGAGTTTTTCGTGTATACAAGATTGCAAGATTGAAAGATTGCAGAGGATTATAAGATATTGCGAGATTGCATGAGATTCTACTTTATACAAAGATTACATGGGATTACATGAGATTGCAAACAGATTGCAAGATTAAAAGGGATTGCATGAAATTGCATGGGATGGAAAAGAGATTGCATGGGGTTGTATGGGCTTGCACGAGATTGAATGAAATTGCAATAAGATTGCGCAAAATTGCACGAAATTGCATAGGGAGTGCACGGGACTGCATAGAGATTGCATACCGATTTCAAGAGAGATTGCATAGAGATTGCATGAGATTGGTTTCAGATTGCAAGAATTGATTTCAGATTGCATAGAATTGGTTTTCGGTTACATAGGATTGCATAGATATTGCATGGGATAGCTTGAGATTGCACAAGATTGTACAAAGATTTTAAGAATGCATGGTATTTCATGAAGATTGCATAGGATTGTACAGAGGTTGCACAAGATTGCATGAGATTCCACAAGATTGCACAATATTGCACAAGAATGCACAAAATTATACAAAATTGCACAAGATGCATACAGAGATGGAACGAGTAATTAACACCTAAGGTTTATTCCATTTCAACTCCTCTTGAATTTCCCTCTAAATCTAAAATCTCGCAGAGTGAACCTACATAAAAATTCGATAAACATTTGAGAAAAAATTGTGCTGAATATTTTCAAAATTTTCCATCGATCTGATAACAGAAATCTTTTATTAGGAATGCGAATTATGTTGAAAAATCTGAAACGAAATGCAATTAAACTGCTAGGGCCGAATAGATCAATGCATCACTTTCCCTCTGTGCCTCTGGACTTAAAGTTGTATACGTTATTTTCAGAACTTTTCTAATTATTCAACTTCTTCATATTGTATAGAGGAGACTAAATGCCTTTTGTTCTCTCATGCTGTTGCTCTTTACAATAGAGGGTAGGCGGAGAGAGCTTAAGGGTGGCTTGGAATCTGCGTAATTAAGCGAATACCTTACAAATAAATTTACACCGCTTGTAAATCCTTCTCATTAGATTAATGTTTGCAATTAGCTCACAACTAGTAGCATCGGACCTTCCACGGCTTCGCAATATTACTTCTGCATTTGTTCCATAAACTTTTTCAAAATTAAATTTTGTCGTCGTGGCTCAAGAATCCGCTCTATTACTCAGAGAAAATTGTGTTTTCCTATTATCTCCTAAGAAGCTAACTTTGCTGCAATTCCCAACGTGAATTTTCTTTTGGAGTCTAATTAATAATTTTTCGTAATAAAACCTTGAAAATTCAAGTGGATATTGCATGATTTAATATTTATGATTTATTTATATTTAATATATATTTGCTTCAGTAAAAAGCAAATAATAAGTATATTAATAAATTAAAATTATATGATGAATTACATTATATTTATAAAAGTACAATACGATGTTTTTGGGTTAAGAAATTGTTTTTTAACAATATAAGTTTTTCAATATTCTAAAAATTTTTTCACTTTTGACTTCCAACTTTGGAAATCGGAAGCTGATATGGGATAGGAAGATTCGATTTCACTGGCTGCACGTAACATATGTGGTTGGGAAAAGTATAAAGATCGGTTCAAGCGCCAGAACAGAATCCAAAGTTAAGTCTGAAACACGTACATCTTCTACTAGATAAAATTACGAAGATGGCTAAAGGAAACTGAAAAGAACACAACCGCAAGGCCAGAAGACTCAAGTATATAGCTACGAGACACTTAAACGAAACTGAATTAAAACTTTTAACTCGCTTCGTGCTCGCACTCCTTTACTTTTTTCCCCTGATATGAGAAAAAGTAAGATGAGTTAGGACAATATTTTATGTGGGAATTTCGTTTAGAAACATCAAAAGCATTATGAGAAGAAAAGAAATGTGACTCTTTTACGTTTTACAATTTAAAAGATTGAGAATTACTAGAAATATGAGAAATACTTTGAAAAAATATTACAAATTAGTCATTTATGGAATGATGGAATGTTTAGAACAGGGCGGTAATTTTTTCCTATCTGACAGAGTAAAAATTCACGAATAACTGAAAAAAACGAGGGATAAAGTTCACCCCAATTTCGGGGTAAAAATTACCTACAGCAAAAAGAATGTGAAAGTTGTCTTAATAAAAACTAATTCCTCTAAAACACTAGCTTCAACTTTTATCCTTATTTGACTTGTGAATTTCTTCCTCGTTATGAAAGAAAGAAAAGAATTCAATCTCTGTGTTTTTCCTGAGAAATAATTTAATATATAAAGTAAAAGGTAAGAATAAAACACATCATGTTTATTGGAATGAAGACTCATATATCAAATTTATTTCGCACGGATCTCATTATCAGAAAATGATTTCACTTTCTAATTCTCGCAATATCATCTCTCCAGAAGATATTTAATTACTCTTTACCACTATGGAATGACGTGGGATGACAACTAGCTTTTTACGACTATAAAAACATTGAATCACAGCTTGAACACAAGATTATTTAATACAAAGATTGTATAAGATAACAAATGAAATAAATTATTTCACGAATCAAAATTGCTCCTTGATAAATACAATAAGAATAGTTGATACCTTTTTCTTCTTGACTTTAAGCAGGGTTAATCACTTTTCGTGTGAACCAAAATGCAAGGGATTGCAAGAAATTGCAAGCTTGACAAAAATTACTAAAAATTGCTTGAGATTTCACAAAGGATTGCATGGGATTGCATAGAGATTGCATGAGATTACAAAGGGTTACATAAGGGATTGCATGGGATTACATAAAGGATTGCATAAGATTGCATATAGATTACAAAGGATGGCATGAGATATTGCACAGAAATTGCATATAGATTACAAAGGATTGCATGAGATTGCACAGAAATTGCACGGGGTTGCATACAGGATTGTAAGATTGTACGAGATTGTATGAGATTGCATACATATTGCAAGATTGTGAAGGATTGCGTCTCAGAAAATCTCATGATATCATTTTAATCTGCAGTAAAATGATAATTAGAAAAACAAAAGTCTTTGACAATAGAAAAATAATCCACTCCAGATCAAAATAGTATCGCTGCCGATTAAACTAATGTCCTACGATTTACTGTGGTGGGATTGCATACAGATTGCTTGAAATTGAATGAGATTGCATGCGATTCCATAGAGATTGCACAAAATTGCACAAACTTGCATAAAATTGCATGCAGAATGCACACCAGATTTCACGAGTAATTAAACTCTCTAATATACCTAATAGGGCGGTCCGAAACTATCGAATTATGACCAATCAAATTCCGACTATGAAAAAAGTGGCCTTTTCTAATCATGATGAGTCTACAATTTTTTTTTTTTGGTCAATTTTATAGCAAACCACCATAAACTTGAAATTTTTAGTTTTTGACATTTGTTTCTATGAGTGAAAAAATGATGGCGAATTTTTTTTATGCAAAATGTTTAAAAAATGAGTTTTTCAAAGCACTGAAACTTGTATTTTACAAAAAAAATTTGTGTTGGTTTTTTCAGTTCGTGAAAAACCTCTAAAATCCCGAAATTTAATTTAGATTACAATGAAAATAATATGTCGATTCTTCTCTTCAAGCTAATGAAAATTCATTTAAAAAATTAAAAAATTGTTTGAAATAAAAGTTTCATTCACTGATTTAAAAAAACTCATTTATTGCCAATTTTCAAGAAATCATAACTTGGCCAAAATTAACTTTTGTTACATTTTTATTTTTTATTATTAATTATCGCCACAATCTCTACATAAAAAATACACTCGAATCCCGATTTAATATGGGTTTTGGATGTTACCTATCTTAAACCGGGATAGTCCTTGAGCGCCTCTGAACACAAACAGTCAGGGCCGTGCGAACCACTTTCAGTCGAAATAATATGAATTATGTAGGAATAATGTGAATTATGTAACTGAAGTATGTACGCATGTAAATTTTTTTACCATAAGGGATAAAAATTCTTAAATGACGATGAAAAATTAATAAAAAAATAATTTTCAACGTGTTTTCAAAACTAAATGTAAAAGGCGAATTGATACTGCTCGCTCTGTTGCTGCGGTTCTGCTGGATTATTACTCGACGACCGTAATCCCTCTCTACCCTCCGACCCGCACAAATACGGTGTGCCAGCGAACGAAATTCTAGGAACATCGTAAACCAGCATTCGAGTGTATCACCATAATTTTTGCAGTCATAAAAAAATGTAAAAATTTTGAAAATTAAAAATTTCAAACTTGTGGCGGCCTGTTATAATATTGAAAAAAAAAGAATTGTACAATGTACAATCATCCTGATTAGAAAAGGCAAATTTTTTCATATCCGGGATTTGATTGGTCAAAATTCGATAGTTTTTGGCTCGCCCTAATACTCCAACCAAGTTCAAAATTTGGAAATAAACAAAAAAATAATTAATTGAAACTGAAATATTTTCCGAACAATAATCCAAGATAGTGCAAAATAGTGTAACGAAAAAGAGAAAATATATCGGGCAGTTTTCCATGGTTCGTAAACCGTAAACGATTTGAAATAAAAGTAATTCTCATGAATCAAATTGAAATAAGGTAATAACTTGTCTTATTAATTAGAAATTACAACATGTTTAAAGCAAGTATCCCCTGTGCTGGTCACTGCCAACGTGCTTCCTTGAATTTTATATCAGCAGTTAACACACTGATATATATGCTCATAACGCTTATTCAGCGATACGAGCTGAGCTTGCTTTTTGTACAACATACATATAACCCCATTTAAGCATCGCTGCTCGTTTGGATTTTATGCCAGGATACGACCCGTTATTTACGGTTGGCATGTCATTCAACGCCATTGCAAGAGCCATGCTTATGATCATACTCAAACACACTTTTTCCTTTTTGGAAATTTTTACCGAACCATTTTCAGACGATTTACAATTTACCATGATTTGGTATATTACGAGAACACAGTCGATACCCGGGAACTGTTTCGGTTGTGGTAATTCAGGGGATGCATCTGTTGCTTGACGTGGTAGCAGTATGTGCGGGCGTTTTATTGGTTGTTTTGAAATTGCGGAGAACGCCGTAAAAGAGGGTTTGCACTGGCCGTTAAACCGAAAATGGCGCTCGTGACACAAAATCAAATGATAGCGCAGACCAAAGCTTATTCCTGTCACCACAAAACGTATCTAGGTTATTGATGATGAAACTGACTATATGATATCTTCTTTAATGAATTTCAGCTTTAATTATCCAGATAAAATTACTAAGCTTCGTAAAAACTATTAAAATTCATAAAAAGCAAAAGAAATAATCAACTGCTCAACTATTCTGATAAGAACGTTAAAAAATATATGAATTGGAACAAGATTACTTCAGACTGATAGAAGCAATAAGGAAGTGAGTGAGAGGTTGGATTGGATGACTATTTGATCCTTTTTTCCCTCTTTTTTCGTTGATGTAATTTTGTCTCTAAAGAGCCGGAAAGTGAAAGTTAGGTAATTTGCATTTCGGGTTTGAGCCCTTCTTTGCATATAATTATAATTTTTATTTGCATAAAATGGTTCATTGAGAAGTGTAAATTCTTAATCAAAGAAAAAAGGATACAGAAATTTGTATCTTCTGCCACAATGCAGTGTTGACAAAATTATTTACAGAAAATAATGTCGGCAATACTGTTGTATTAAAAGGCAGCAATGTTGCCAACAATGTTTTCTAATTGTATACAATTAGAAAAAAATGCTTTTGAATCTATAGCATACGCTATTGCAATCTGCCGAAAGCAGGCGCTATTGATTTATAATAATATAATATAGAATTTTCAGTATCACTGTTGATTCAAATCGGTAAACTTTGATTCAAAAATAGTAGATTTTGATTCAACAGCGATGCAATAAATTCCAGAGCATATTACTTGAAATCTATAGCATCTGCTTTTGGCAGATAGTAATAGCATATGCTATAGATTCAAAAGTATTTTTTCTCAGTGTAAGTATAGTTTCTTATATTTGTCAATATCATTTATAGGGACATAAAATAATAATAATAATAATAATAAATAATAAAAAAATTGTGCTTGATCTGATTGCTTTTCTTTAACGATAGCCATTTGGGAAAGACTTGATTCAATCAGTACCAACACCAACTTTAACTTCCCCTTGTTCATTTGAAATTGTCGATGGTAATTTAATTTTTACGCTAACTCTTCGATCAATGGAGTGAAGATGAGATTGTTTTAAGTGAGAAATACAAACGAATTCAGAATTGTGTGAAAGGGTTGAGCACAATAAACTTATTGTGAAAACTAATGAATCGTCAGAGAAAGAGATTGAATATCGACAGAGTAATTGAATCCATCCCTGAAAAAGGAGTCTCAATCAATTTTGAGAATTTAGCCAATTTCAAAAAAGAGAAGACTCCTCTTTTTCCAAAATGGAAAATATCAATCGCGTCAGTGAAACTAATAACATTAATTATTATTATTAGAGATTTAGATACAGGGATTTTATTTAAAGTTTTAACGAAGTAATATATTAAACGATAGATTAAAGGCAAAAGCTGATTAATACTTTTCTACATCACAGCCTTGCCACCGATGATTTCGCAGATTCTGTTACAAAGTAATTACAGCAGTTCGTTAGTGAGTAAATTCATTTCACTTGTTAGCCATTTTTCGTCTACATTTCGCCCTTGAGGTGTCTGAAGTTTCGACGCAAATTGAGTCCTTCTATACATTTTTCGCTTTAGACTTTAAAAAAGGAGAATATAAATTATACTATTAATTAATTGCTTTCAAAACAATATGTACTGAACATAAATTTAATTTAATTAGAAACAGTCGAGATTCTTTAAAATTTTTAAAATTTAAAAATGTCTGAAACTCATGTGAAGGTTTTTCTCTATATCGAACGAGATTAGTACGCTGTATTCTATTCTGCACGAGTACTTAATGAAACTTTGAGAAAGTATGACTGAAATGTTAGCGCCACGAACGTGTCAGGGAGCAAAAGCTGATCACCTAAGCGTCTTTCTTGATGAAGTATAACAAGGGCTTTTGTTGGAAGTATGACATTTATAAATGGATACTAAAGAACCTTTACATAAACGGTGTTGTCCGTGAGGCCAATAATCTGTTACTGCTGTCACTCAAACAGCCCGCAGCTTAGCTTGTTCCTATTATTTTCTCTTACCACACATAGTACTAGCCTCAATAAAAGTGGAAGTTTTCTAAATCTAAAGTAATTATTCTACTGTAAATCAAACTCGTTTTCCTAAAAATTAAAATAAATAGAATAAAACAAAAGCTACAAATACCTTTAAACAAATATGCAACACAGAATAAGTAATAGGAAACACATTATTAAAAAGTGCAAGAAATAAATTCTAGGAAAAGATAAAATTATCTGGTGAATACTAGGTATGCCATTTTGTACAATCTTATACTATCTCGTGCAATCTCATCAAAATATTTATGTAATTTCATTCAATCCCTTGTGATCATGAAATCCCGTGCAGTCCCATGCAATCTTGCAATCTTATGCAATCCTGTGCAATCTCTTGAGATCTAGTGCAATCCAATACAATATCTCGTGCAATCTCTAAGCAATCCCATGCAATCTCATGCAATTTCGTGTTGCAATCCATACACTAATTAATCAATAAGCCAAATTTGATAATCGCGCATTACATAAAGTAATATTGTATGATTTAAAAAAAAATCTTTATTCATATCGGTGTAGAAGATGTAACTGTTTTTTAAAAGAAATAAATCATTGATTACGGCCTCTAATTATGGTCGAATCATCTCATTTAGTAAAAAACTGAGTCTTTGATTACTTAACTGGATTCTGAAGCTAAAATATATTGGACTCTACATGAATATTTTCTTTTTCTGATTGAAACTTTGAGTTCATTTGATACTAATTAGAATTCTAGAAGTTCTGTCCAATTAGAACTGTGCTCACTTATTTAGCATAGTCAACAAACAAAATTCATAATAGGGCAGAGACATTAGCAAATGCTCATTGCATCACGTACGCATTCACTGACTCTGAATCTCGGATCGATGGAACCGCACTGGGACGTGTTAGCTTAAATTTCATCGCTATGGATAGTTTAACTATGAATAATTTTCTCTGATTAGTAACATCGATTTACGAGGTGAATACATTTATGTAGTTTCATGTTACTGTTATCATAGCGCAGCCACGTTCGTAAACCACATATGATACTATATAGGATAGCATATTACTCTCGTTAGGAACATGCATATTCACGCTCTTCTCGTTCAAAACAAGGCAACGTTTCGTTCACATCATCAAATCATCTAACTGCTTCATTAACTAATTTACTTTATACTTTTTTGAAAAAAAGACTTCTATTTTAAATCGATTTATTTTTTTTTACAACAGTGTATAATGAATATGGTGGAGTCCATGTCATCTGATCACGGGAATTTTCATGTCGGAATGGGACATGGTCTTAATTCAGGGTATATGATTATTTGGTAATGAAAAAAATCCCACTAAACATTTTTGGAAATTTCGAAAAAAATGACGGAGATATAGAACTTTGAGTTTTTACGCAACTTTTCTTTAAAATCTTTGGTTCTATTTGACCGATTTAATTTTTTAACAACTTAATTTACTTGTTCTAGAATACGTTTCAAATTTTAAAGAACCAAAAAAAAAAAATTTTTGAAAATTCTGTGATAAAAATAAGAATAAAAAATGCGTTCCCCAAAAAACGTCATTTTTATTTTATTTTATTTTTTTGTCAAAGGGAGGTATCAGTGTGCTATATAATCCTTGAAATTATTGGAGTGGCTTTGCCAATGGTTTTCGAGAAAAAAATTCAAACGTCACGTCTTGTACGACAAAGCGCGGCTCAATAGGGCAAAAAAGTGTCTAGGCAAATTGATTTTCGGACTACAATTTTCATCCGATTTGAACGTTTCTTTTTGTAGATGAAAGTTAGTAAAATTCTGCACACATAGTTCTCAGCCGATTTTTGAAAAAAGTTTTTAGTATTTATAGAAAAAAAAGTTCTTCTGAGCTGGATTAATGAAAAGTAATAATTATTTTCTTAGGTCATAAACAAATTTTATAAACAATTATACTTTTCAGCTATTTGTGATGGAATCAAGTTATTTCATCGGATAATTATTTATAAAATTTGTTTATTACATGAGGAATTTGATTAATTTTCATTAAGAATGAAACTCTTTTTGTCTATAAATTATTAAAATTTAGTAGGAGTTAATTGACTAAACACTGCTGATCCTGATGAAACCATTTTCATCTACCAATTTGTTTATAACAAATTCAATAAATTTTTAAACTTCTACAGTCCTATTGGACAACTTTTCTGGATGGTTGTTTCATTGATTCTAGATAGTTTGAAATAAATCTAAATATTTTATTTAAAAAATGTTAAAAAATTAAAAATTAAAAACATTAAAATTTTTAAAAATTTTAAAAAAATTTAGGAATTTAGATGTTAATTTTGTCTGTCTACTGGTCCAATCAATATTATTGAAAATCCGTAGCTCAGTTGGAAGAGCATCAGACCGGCAATCTGAAGGACCTGGGCTCGTATCCCAGCGGAGCTAGAGAGC
>JBAGKK010050870.1:0-10071 GCA_037177015.1 Euceroptres primus
TAGGGGCGCTCAAACTTATTTTAATAAGAGAGAAATTCAAGTATCATGCTGAAATTGCGGAAAATAATAAAGAATATCGTTTAATTAGCAAGTATTGTTTGCAAAAAGAAATAAATAAAATCGTATGTGGGTTCTTATTTAGGTATTTTCTTAGGTTGCAATAAATTTATTCTTAGAACAGTTATTTAGTTTCGCGCCAAGGACAATTCATGTGCTTTCTCATGTAAGTTCTTATTTGGGTTCTCACCTGACTTCTTATGTATTTTCTTAGGTGACATTTAATTTACTTTTAAACGGTTATTTGCATCCCGGTCGGCATAAGGTCTTACGTGGGAATTTATAGGGTAATCGGTACAATTGTTGACCCCCCCCCCAATGATTGGCCTTTTCCTTAAAATATACTTGATAAAGAAATTTTTTTCAAATAAAGTTACTAATAAATAGTGCAATATTGTTATCGCCATACTCTGCGCTATTTATTAGTAGTTTTATTAACGTGTATTTCTTAATAAATGCACAGGTTGTAGGTGACCGATCATTGCTTAAAGGAGCCAATCATTGTTTAAAATCATTGTACCAATTACCCTATAAGCAATCACATGAGAATTTATATAAGTTCTCATGTTCCAGAAACGTATACGTAGTCCATGTGCCACGTATACGAAATCCACATGAGTTCTTACCTAAGATCTTAGATGAATCGGCTAAGATCTCATAACAGATCTTGGGTGAGAATTCATATAAGAACTCAGATGAAAAATCATATGAGTATTTTCAATAGGGTTTCAAGTAATGTATGAGTAACAAATAACACAGGCACACAAAAAAATAAGTGTCAAGTGCTTTGAACTAGACCACCATACCTTTATGTTTTTGGGGTCGTTGACTTCGAATCTGACACCAGATTTGGATTCAGCGAGCCCAAAAACATATAGTAATTGTGGTCTAGTTCACCGCACATGCCATTTTTATTTTTTTATGTGCCTGTGTTGTTGGTTATCGAATTAATTTAGAAATAGGAAGCTGAAGTTATATTGATGCAATTCTTAGAAACCATAACTTATAATGAATATAATGACAAAATTGTTGACTATCACGCAAACTCTGCACAATACAAAAGATCTTCAATTTTGTTTTTCACAGAGCCAGTAAATATATTGTAATTCATGATGATACTCCTCATTTTAGCACTAACTATTTTTGGTAAAGAAATTACTATTAAATACCTTAAAAATAATTACATTTTAGATAGTCTATCTTTTTGAAATAATAAAACATATTAGAGAAAAGTTTTAATGATCTTAGATCCTCTTAAAAAATGATCCTCTAATTTATTCGTCTAATTTTTCACAGATTCTTCAACATTTGCAGCCAATGGCTCAACAAATCAACAGGATTCCTTGCAAGACTTCGTACTCGAGGAAGCAATTTTGGATGCTTTGGTGAACCCTACATTGGGAATTCAAGATGATCGAGCAATCTTATCAAGCATCCTTAATCCAGTCGTGATTCCCGAAAGAGACGTTAATTTCCAGCTATTCACCAAAGTCAACTTTGATGGGGCATATGTGCTGAAGTTGGGTGATTCGAAAAATTTAAAACTGTCTGCGTTCAATGCAATGCGTCCAACCAAAATCATCATACATGGATGGACCGATAGTTCACAGACTTCCTGGTTACAAGAAATGCGCAAGAACTACCTCAATACTGGTGACTTCAACGTTATTTGCATCAATTGGTTTGCTGGATCAGTCAAGGAGTATCTAGTAGCAGCAAAAATCACTCGTCAAGTTAGTATCATTTAGAAACTTATTTCTCCTAAAGGTCTCTAAAGGTTCTCCTAAAGGTTCGGTGAAGTGATCGTTGATTCCTTGCTACAGGTTGGCGGATACTTGGCTAAATTCCTGAAGTTTCTTCAAATAAAGGGGAATCTGACTTTAAGTGATGTCCACATCTTAGGACACAGTCTTGGGGCTCATGTTGCTGGCTTTGCCGGAGCTGATCTGTCAGGAAAGATTGGAAGGATCACGGGAATGGACCCAGCAAGACCAGGATTTGAGACGCCTAGATTCAAGGATCCGAAAGATCGCCTGGATGCTTCTGATGCGAAATTTGTGGATATTATCCATACTTGTGCTGGAACCATTGGATTTTCGAAACCTATAGGCCATGCAGACTTCTATCCCAATGGAGGGACTTTCAGACAACCAGGTTGCCCTATTTTGATGACACGTAAGCGAAACTCTCTATTATTAATAGATAATTTATATTTATAATGATAAAAGCTAGTTTTGATTAAATAAAACCAAATATCGAAGAGTTAGTATTGAATTCAAAGTGTAGGGTGCATAACTGTTTCAGAATTTAGTTCAATGCAGTTAAATTTATTTTTAAGTCATTTCAATTACTTAAATTGATTTTAATTGCCACTAGTTTATTTCGCGCGCTAATTATTTCCTCTCTGAGGAATGGTCTTTTAATTTTGACATTTAATAATCCTATCTTTAAAATTGAAAAATAAAATAAAATTCGAATTTTTAAAATTTGGAAATGAGTGAACTATGATTCGTAATTCCAAGTTTTCAGAATTGAAGCTATTCAAATTAAAGAATTTAAATTTGAACATGGTTTTTAAAGACGTTTTTTCCGTAGAGTCAATCTGAAAATAATCAATATTTATCTTGAATTATAAGATTAACAAAAAAGAGCTTTTTGTTAATTCCAATTAATTTTAAAAGAGAAACTGAAGCGTTTTACACAAAATAAATATTTTGAGTTATAATTGTTTATTTAAAAGTAGTTATTTAAATATTTGTATTTATTCCTTCGTCTTAAACAAAAATCGTAATTTTCATTCAATTTCAATTCTCAACGGCTTATTTTGTTCCTTGAAATATCGTTTACAGTTCTGTTTGGTACGTTTTTATTAAAAATTGTAATTTAATTTGCAATATCATTAACTATAAAATTTCTAAATAAAATAATTTTAATAAAAACGTACCAAATAGAGCTGTAAAAGATCTTTTAAGGGACAAAATGAGCTGTTGAGAATTGAAATTGAATGAAAATTAGGACTTTGCTCTAAGACATTAGAAGAAAAAAACACAAATATCTTAAGTATTTTAAACTAAACAATTATGACCCAAACTATTTTTTTCTAAACTAACCTTAGATTTCATTTTCAAAATTAGATAAAAACAACTGGGTTCATTCTCGATATTAAAAATCAACATAAAGATTTGATTAATTTTGAAATTAACTGTAAGGGAGTACAATTCTTAAATACTGTTTTCTCAAAATGGAAGCTTTTAAAGTCCAACTAATATAAAGTCAGGAAGATCTCTAATTTATAGTTTCTTTTTAAATTCAACTTCTCTTAATTTTTCTCTTTTCTGAATTATTTTCGAAACAGAGATTTTCTTAAGTTATATTATTTATGTATATTTTTTTATTAAAACTTTTAATTAATTTTATATTAAAATTACAAAACATAATCACGCGCTTTTAATTTCGAATCGTTTAATTTCCAATTTATCAGTCTTGTATTTTTTGATATTTGAAAACAAAAACCCATCTATGACTTGAACTTGATCTAAGTTTCAAATTTAAAAAATCGAATCAACATTGCGTAAAAGCGCCAACAATGAAATATCGAAATTTCGAGCTTTTGGGCCATCAATTTTTGGAGAAGTTTGAATTCAGTGAAATAAACTTATCTTGAATTCAGGCGTAGGTACATACCAAAAATATAATTTTCCAGTTGAGCCAAAACACCTCATTTTTCAAATTTTTGGTTTAAATATCTAAAACTTTTGTTTTTGACATTGTTTATCTCTGCTGATTTTTATGAAAATATTACGTTACATTTTTTTGAAGTAACATCACAATTTTAATTACAAATTAAAATAAATTATACATATGGAGCATTATTTCTCAAGTGTACCCACCCCAAAAAATTAATTTCTCCGATCGGGCTCAAATTTACAAAAAGTTTAGTCCTATTAGATGGCACTTCAAATAAAAAAAAAAGATTGGTCAGTTTGGCCAAAAACTCGCCGAGGTAAAGGGGGTGAAATTTTTGTACTTTGCGCAAAGAGCCTCTATTTCGGATATAGTATGTAAATATCTTTTTGTGTATGGTATATAAAAAATGTTGACCTGAACGTTTTCGATCGATTGTTTCCCAATATTTTGAATGAAATAAAAAAATTTTGAAAAATTCAAAATTTAACCATCATTTTTGAAAATCAAAAATATTTTTTATTTTTTTCAAGTTAGACCCTTTTTTTCTTTTTTTTAAACTAAAAATAAAGCTTGAGATGCTTACTTTCAGACCCTTGAATAACAAAATGTTGTTTTTTGTTGTTTTTGAAAAATTGAATTTTAAGTTATCTGGTAAATTCAAAAAATGTTTCCTATGCGCGAAAAAAATTCGGAAAATATTTTGCGTGTACAGTTTTTGATAAGAAACAATATTCTAAAAACGGAAATGCAAAAAAAAATTTTGTTGATTTTAAAATTTTTTGAAAATTTTTAAAAATGAAATTTTTTGAATTTGGTTAATTGCGCATTTTAATGTGCAATTTACATGTAATGTACATAATATAATATAAATGTTATTTGTACATTAAAAATGCGTAATTAATGAAATGAAAAAATTTCATTTTTTAAAATTTTCAAAAAATTTTAAAATCAGCAAAATTTGTTTTTTGAATTTCCGTTTTTAGAATATTGTTTATTATCAAAAACTGTACATGCAAAAACTTTTCCGATTTTTTCTCGCGCATAGGAAAAGTTTCTTGAATTTACCGCGTTTCTTAAAATTCAATTTTTCAAAAACAACAAGAAACGACATTTTGCTATTCAGGGATCTAAAAGTAAGCATTCCAAGCTTTATTTTTAGTTTAAAAAAAGGGTCGAACTTAAAAAACAATTCAAAATATGTTTGATTTTCAAAAATGATGGCTAAATTTTGAATTTTTCAGAATTTTTTTATTTCATTCGAAAGATTGAGAAAAAATCTATCGAAAACGTCTGGGTCAAAATTTTTTATATGTCCTACATAAAAAGATATTTATATCCGAAATAGAGGCTCTTTGCTCAAAGTACAAAAATTTCACCCCCTCTACCTCGTCATGTTTTTGACCAAACTGATCAATCTTTTTTTTTTGAAGTGCCATCTAATAGGACTAAACTTTTTGTAAATTTGAGCCCGATCAGAGAAATTCATTTTTTGGGGTGGGTACACTTGAGAAATAATGTCCCATATATAAGGGTCGTTACCAAAAAGTTGTGAAGTTCAAGTCGCCACAGTTTTACACATTTTCATTATTTAATATATTTTTTTAAACACCACTGTGATAAAGTACTTACATCGAAGTAGTTTTTGGTAAAGTTTCAAAATTTTAGGTTTGTTTAGAAATGGGAAGTTAAAATATACCCAAAATGTCCACTTGGTAATCTGTCCCGAAGTACAGATTCACAAACTAAAATTGCGAAATAATGACCGCAAAATTTCCTAAATAATTGATACTCATACGAGTTATTGGCATAAAGTTAAAGAATCTAAAAATTATGAATAGGAATAAATATTTTAGACTTGAAGATGTTTATAAATCTTTAGAAGTCTGCCCCTGAAGTTTCATGTTCACTCGGTAACCCTTATATTTTAGGTTTGAATTCGGAAAAAATCACTTTAAAGAATCTAAAATAAATCAAAATCTCATTATTTTTAGTCCTACGCAAGTGCTCTTATAAGTAGAAACATGTTTGTTGTTCGCAACTTGAAAAAATTACTGCAAATTATGTACCGAACGATTTATAATAATGTCCACTCGGTAACCCATTTTTAAAAAGTGTTAATTAAATAAAAATATAATCGAATATCTGGAGGTACAATCAAATAGAGCTTGAAAAAATAAATTTTTACAATATTTTAAAAATTTTTTATCTTCACTCTATTTATTTTTAAAATCAGTTTGAATTTTTTCTGCGCTTATTGAATATCCACTCGGTAATCTTCCTAACGGTAATCTTCCTAACAAATTCACTCATCGCTGGATTTCGGGCCGGCTTCATGGTCGTTAACGCTCGACTGCTTCTGTCCCCCGCCCCTGAGCTTCCCGTGATGGCGCCCTAGCTCGGGCAGTCAGGGCTGCCAGAAGTTGTTTACATCGTGACTCTCTGCGCATTTACTTTTGTACGTTCAGAGACTATATACGCGGTCCTAAGTATTGAGATGAGAGTGCTCGCTCGTCGTTTTAAATCCGGTTCAAACTGGATTTTAATAGCATTGAATTTAAGGCTGTCTACCCCTGAGCCCGGCCCGAAATCCAGCGATGAGTGTATATTGCTTGACTAAGGGAGAAAGGCAACGATTTCAACGAGTGTGAATTTATCACACTCGTTGTGTGATATGTATCACACGAGTTGACATCGTTGCTTCTCCCTAAGTCACTGCTACTTTCCCCCCGCTGTAGAGGCATCGAAAGGCGAATTTTCAGTTTAGGTGTTATGAAAATAATTTATCTCCACTACAACGATGATTTATCTGCACTACACTGCCGTCCAAAGTAAAAAGATACATAAGTGGCATTATCGCTTAGGTTGACTTTTCCATTGCTAGGTTTAAGAGAATAACCCTAAACCACAAAGTCACTTACGTATCTTTTTACTTTTGATGGCAGTACACTGCACTACAATGATTCTTTATCTCTTAAATTGAAATTTTCGTTTTATCTTGGATCACAAATAATGGGAAAAAATACTTTTAGTATTTCCGAGATTTTTTTTCAAAAAATCGATAGGCCAAACACAACTTTTTGGCAAAGACTCATAAAAAGAATAAATAAATTATTTTAAATTGGAAAATGATCATGTTAAAAATTATAATGAAGCTACATTGGATTCAGGAGAAAGATTCGATAAAAATATAAATTCCTCAAATGAGACTTAACAAGTTTTCTAGAACCTCGCTGATTTTAAAATTTTTCAGAATATTGCAGTCATGCAAGATCGCATCAGTTCATGAGTGAATCGATTCTAAATCCAGAAGCATTCATCGCCATTGAGTGTGATAGCTGGAAAGATTTCAAATCTGAAAAATGCAATACCAAGACTCGAGCTGCATTCATGGGCGAGAAAGTAAGTTACGACACTCGTGGAACTTATTTCCTGGAAACCAATTCTGAATTCCCATTCGGAAAAGGTGAACTATAATTTTCCTTTTACTTTTTCTTTCGGTAAATTTGACTAAAAGTTCGATACAGTTATTTTCTCTTTCTTTCTCATCCAACCTAATAATCAATCGTATAAAAAGATTGTAGATAATTTTTAATAAACGATTATTATTCTCAATTAATTTATCGTCGAGATAACAGTCATTAATAAAATGGTTCTTGTTATAAACAGCATTAAACGATTGTATAAATATTATTGTTTGTAATACAGTGATGCATTACAATTTTATATGCATGTATAAAACACTCTACTGTGCTTTTTGAAACAAAATCTAAATTTTATGAACTCGCGTCTAAATTCTTTTTTTTTATGAAATAAAAACTCTAAACTACTCTAAATTGCAATCTGTACTTTCGTTGCACTACATCCCAGTCGACGACATCGATGATTTTTATAGCTTCAGTGATCGGGGATCTGCTTTCTGTGGCACTTGAAATTAATTGGGTGAATGTTGCATCGTTTTTCTTTCCTGGTTGCGGTATCACTTTATTATTCTGAAAATGGAAAACAGAAAAACGATCGAAGAAAGTCAACGATTTAACCGCAAGGATTTTTAGGAACTCTGAAGTCAATTTTCAGTTTTTTTGAAAAAATTAGAGTTTTTAAAACAATGAAAATTGTACTCAACAATAATAAAGCATATTTTTTAATGTTATTGTTTTTGTAAATTCTTTAAAATTCTGTAGATAAATCTATAAGTTTCAGGGTGATATTTTATCACAAAATAAAAGAATGCAAGGTGCAGATCGATTATAAGCAAAGTGTATTGACAACTTTCAATTGACGAAGACAACTTACAGCAGATAATTGTTTCCGTATAAATCCATGTTGATTTATGAAGGTCCGTAACTTTTTTAGTGGCTTTTTCTTCTTGCATTGCTTCTTGAGAATTTTATACAGTTGTGACATCCAGGTGGTGATTAAATTTAGAGGCGAAGGTGCTGTCGTTGTTCTAAAATATAAGAATGCCTTTACTTATTGATGTCTGATGATGAAAATATAACCCTGCCTTTACAAGGCAGGATTCCCATTTAATGAATTTTACTCACTTTTGCATATTGCGGATGAGTTTGCTGAGTCCATATTTCCATTCTGTATCACTCTGAGATTGGATGCTGTGGTATGTGTCGCTCATCATGGCAATCAGTAGATTTACTAGTACGATTACGGTCAGCAGCATATAAACAGAGAAGGACACCTAGTCGGAATAAAAAGAATTTTAATAATTAAAATTTTAAATGCTGTAAATATAATTTTGACATTTATTTATTCAAACATTTTTTCACCTTGAATAAATATATTGTCCACGGAGGTTGATTTTTTAGTTGTAAAGCTATATCCGTGGTTTCCTTCTGACCAAAAATAGAGAAGAAAAGTTTCTCGTAGATATCGAAGGGGTTCACTAATACTGAAAAAAGTGAATAGCTTTTAGAATTTCTGGAAATGAATTACATTCTAATTGCTACTAAATTTGCTAACTGCTACTAATCTTACTAAATTCTTAAACTGAATCTAAGGCAGATAGTATGACCGATACTAAAACCTAACTAGAAAAGTGTAACATGTTTAAGTAATATATATCACAATTTATTATGATCATCATGCGATAAGTAAGTGAATAGAAAATAGAAGTATAAAATATGATAAAATATACGTAATTCTGCCAGCAGAGTGATATTTAAAAAAAAATTATTTGCTGATGTCACATTGACAGGAAATCAAAATTGTACTCTTGCTTTGTTATTTACCAAATTTTAATAGGAAAGCTAAAGCTTCCTGATATGTCTACGTAATCTAGGATTGCACGAAATGCAAATTTAGTAAAAAAATGATAAACACGTAAAATTTTACTTCAGAACAAAATGATAAAAAATCTGATCTGTCAATGTGAATAAAATTGTATTTTCTGGTGCAATATATATAAAATAATGCATAAGATTTGAAAAGCTGAATAAAAAGTGTAGAGGAAGTAAAATATTTTAATTAGTTAATAAGTTATTGAAAAAATTAAGAATAATGCAAGACATGTATTTGAAATGTGTAAAATTTAAGGTGGGCTGTAAAAAACCGAAAAAAAGTATCCCAAAAATTTCTAAGACTGAAAACAGGGATTTTTGTATCATAAAAAAACCATACTATTAAGTTAATATTTTTTGCTAATAATAAATTAAAAAATTTAATTTAATTTAAACAATAAATTTAAATTTCGATAATAAATTTGTTACTACAGTTTTGAAATCATTCTAAATTAATATGCAAACTCTTGAAAAAAACCCAAGAATCCACCGACCAAATTTGGACCAACACCGTGAAATGTTTCTTTATCAAACCAAACAAGGGCCCAACAAAAAAAAGCCCTCAAAAATAAAAAAGAGGAAAGAAAAATGAGAAGGCAACCAACCAAATCCCCTTCCTTCTCTTTTTTTATTTCTCTTCTAAATTAAACGAAGTTTCAGTTCTATTAATTTTGGAATGGATTATTTTCTGCTTTTTTCGGCCCATATTTGTGCTAGGTATTAGAAGAATATAAAAGTAAATTAGTGTATTCCTAAAATTATGCAAAATTCAGTAAAGTTTCTCTCCACTTTATACAGAATATAATTAATCATAATGTAAGAATTAATTTTGATTTTTAAAATAAAATGCATATAGTTCTAACGACATCTTTAAGGATTGAATCTATATAGCTTCCTAAAATATTAATTTTATATGATGAATAGAGAGTAGGTGTGCATGTAAATATGTAATAATTCTACTTTTAAAAAACTACTTATTTTATATAATATGGAATATATATATATATATATATATATATATATATATATATATGTC
>JBAGKK010050881.1:0-10070 GCA_037177015.1 Euceroptres primus
TTGCGAAGAAGAGGATTATTCCTCAATTCTCAAGCGTGAGTAGTGCGGGTACTGACGTTAATGAAGCATCCATAATTAATAACAATTAATTATTATTAATTAATATTAATTATTAATTATTATTCATTATTTCACTCGAATACAAAAGATCTACTACTTATCATTCGATAAAAATATTCTAAAAATTTTCCTTCGAAGGTGTCGTGAAATTAGTTTTATTAAAAAATGTGTTGGATTTTCTAACAAAAAACATCATGAATTTCTTACCTTTCTTGTTTTTATTTTTTAAATGTATTTTTATCTGCTTTATGTTTAGGGCAAAATCATATCCTGAAAAACAATAAAATAATTCTCCTGAAATCTATTCTCTAAGGTCAAACGTAGTACAAAAATGTCGTAAAATTTAAAAAATGACCAACTATTTACAAGAATTTTTTAAATAAAAATCAATTTGTATCATATTCCAATAAAATTTATGAATATTTATAAAAGTATTAATATTTTTCATTTTTAAAATTAATGTATACAAAGTACAGTTTTTATTTGAAATTTCACGACCAGGGTGACCGTTTTCACCGACGAAAAAAATTCCCGGTGATTTCCCGGTCGTCGAAAATTTTTTCTTGGTCATTAAATAACAGTTTCCAATGGATAACAGTTAACGTGATGGATTTTGAAAGTTTAGAAATATTTTTTATTTAATCCCCTTGGTTAATGTCATCGTTGTTAATGATCTTCATCGCTTCTGGAAGGATGGCCCCTGAGGAGCCATCCCCCTTTGGCGGTAGGTTAGATGGTATACGTGCACCACGGAAAATAGCCTCTACGGAGAGAGGAAGAACCTTCACCAGGTTCTTCCATTGGACAGCAGACGTGGAAAACAGGCAAATCTAGCGTGTCCGAACTTTAAAGCAAGAGGCACGTTGAAAACTGCGTTTCCTTATAAATGTTATAAATGAGAATTATGAGAAGCAGGGAAAAGGGGGGTGGGTCCAAAATATTAGGAACTATAATTGATTATAACCTATCAACATTCACGCCCTAACAGTGCCTTTCGTTGCATCAATGTTGCAAATATATTTCCTGCAATCTTGAAATGATTTCCAGAAATGGGTCTGCAATATTGAGAAATGATATACAATATCCGTCCTTTGAAATTGTAGAAAGTCATTTAAATAAATTTTGTTAAAAGCTTGCGTAGGAATTTTCTGTCGCTCCTAGCGCTGCGCAAAAATTTTTTGTATGCTTTCGTATATATTATACAAGAGTGTTGTTTTACTTTTAAAATATTATAGACACTAATTTGGATTGTTAATAATTAATTAATGTTAATGGAAATCACCATTTTAAAGACCGGACATTTCATCCCATTTCTCAATATTTCAGAACCATTCTTGGAAATATTTCATGATTGCAGGAAATATATCTGCAACATTGATGCAACGAATAGTGCTGTAAGGGCGATCAGCACGAATTCGAATAAATTCAAATCTGTCAACTTGATGAAACGTTGTAAGAAGACTGGTACATTTATTTCGCACGCAAAATACATCATTATTAATTTTTGGACCTTAATTACACAGCCACACAAAAAAAGTCTGGTACTTTTGACGAACAAATGTATTCCTATGTACTTTGAGACGCTGAATCCGAATCTGAGGTCAAAATAGCACCTTTCACGATTGGTTTTTGAAATAACCTCAAAAAACCGTACTTTGGAGTATATGATAGAAAAACGTGTTTTTTTGCGGGATTCAAGCGGCTGATTTCAAAAATAGAGCCAGATTAGTTATATAACTGACAATTCTATGACATAACCTCAAAAAAATTCTTACAGCAGCAACAGCCAGTATTGCATTTTTACGGATTTTGAGCCGCTTACTGCGTTTCTTCTGAACTGTAAGTTCTGAGCCTCTTGTGTTCTGATTCAATCATAAATCTTTGGACTGAAGTGTCCATTCATTTGCATCCATTGAATTCACTTATACTCATCGCTGGATTATGGGCCACTGGATTTCGGGCCGGCTTCATGGTCGTTCACGCTTCACTGATTTCGTCTCCCCCCAAGCGTCCCTTGACCGACCTACATCGCTCGAACAGTCAGGGCCGCCAGAAGTTGTTGACAACGCGACTCTGCGCATTTACTTTTGTACGTTCAGAGACTATATACGCGGTCCTGAATATTGACATAAGACTGCTCGCTCGTTGCTTTAAATCCGGTTCAAATTGGATTTTAATAGCATTGAATTAAGGGCCGTCTACCCCCGAGACCGGTCCAAAATCCAGCGATGAGTGTAAATATTTAGTGTCATTACCTGCTACTGCACTAGGTACTGGAAGTGATGACAACTGCTCTGAAAAGAGATGTATAAAATGATTCACCTTCGAGTCCAGACAGTAACGAAGCCAGCGAAGGCGCGTTGCCTTGAAGAGGGACGTTAGGGTGTGAGAATGAAGCTGTAGTACCGCTCAAACAATTTTGTTTTAAGGTTATGTTCCAGATTTTCTAGTTATATCACTGAACTGATACTATATATGAATTCATCAGCTTGAAATCTTTAATAAAACCATGTTTGACCATTATATACTCAAAAATACGATTTTTGGAGGTTATGTCGAAAACCAATCGTGAAAGGTGCTATTTTGACCTCAGATTCGGATTCAGCGGCTCAAAATACATAGGAATACATGTGTCTCGTCAAAAGTACCAGACCTTATTTTGTGTGGCTGTGTTATTATTAATACTGATATTGTAAATAATGCTTTTATAATAAAATTAATTAAATCAAATCAAAAGTAAAATTAATTAAATAGATGGGCTGATATTTTATAAAATTTCTTTTTAAAATATTAAGTCCCTTTTCTTATTTTCCGTTTTTTTCAGTTTTTTTATTCTTTGATATTTTTTCAGTTTTTTTTTTCTTTAAGTAGGAATTCACACTTCTCAAAGACTAATTATATATCTCTGATATATTTTCAGTTTTTTTTTCTTCGACTAGGAATTCACACCTTTCAAAGACTAATTATATAATCAATGCAAAAGAGGACTCAGACATGAACTGCAAATTGCCTAACCTTGAATTTCCGGCTCTTAGTAGACGTACAGCTCTTTCTAGCTGTACGTCAACGAGAAAGGAGGGAGAAAGGGAACAGAGTCAACCAATCTAACCTCTCTCCTCATAAGTAGAGATCCCTGCTGGAAAAGTTGAATAGGATTTGAAAGAAAAAAATTTCAGTAAGTTTCAATCCATTTTCTGTCCCAGAAGTGGATAGGATTTTCTTTACAATTCTATCAAGCCTTTTTGATAGAAAGTCTATCATAATGAATAATCATTTCTATCCGAAATGACTCACGGTGGCCCGCTGAAAAGGGAATTAATTTTAATCAAATTTTTGGATAGAAATAGCTATTGATTTCTATCAAAACGAAATGGGACACTGTCTGTCCCAGTACTTCCTATCCATTCTTGTAAGTTCTTCTGAGAAAAATTTAATCCAATCTTGTCATATATAGTATCCCCAATTTCTATCCTAATGGAAACCTAATCCTATTCTATCAAGAATGCCATTTCGGAGTAATATCTATAAACATATCAGAGATAATATAATCTTTAAATGTTACGAGCCTTCCCAGTATAATTTTTTTAAATTTTCAAGTACACTGAAATAATCTTGTACAGAATTTTATTGCATACAGTATTATTTCAGGGAATTGGGCAATTAATACTTCAAAATTCCCGTAACTTGAGCGTCTTAAAAAGCGGTCAACATAGCATTTTCGTTATCCAGGCTAAGATTCTAACTGGCCGGTCCAAGGAAAGAAATAAATCTTTACTGGAAAGTTTTAAATTCTTGTCGAAAAATTGACGCAACTTTTGAAATTTTACCAAAAAGAAAACCCTAAAAGAGTCAGTTTAAGTACTCCAAAATATGTTTACAAACGTTCTACATCTTTCTCACATGGTTTTCAGGTACGGTAGTGTGAAAATTTACATCTTTTCACCTCTCCGATCTTTAAGATCCCTTCAGCCATTGCCTTATTTATCACAAGCTGATTCTTAATGACAAGTCATGTACTTGTTGATTTTTTGTGGAAAGCTCGCAAGTTTGAAAGTGACTAACAATTTCAAATAATGAATAATAACTCAAATCTGAATATTCCTAGTTTCAGATTTCAAACTAAAACCCTTTTACTTACAGCTCTCAGAAGGTGATCTTAGGTTTAATTCCTTCACTTCGAAATTATTGACAACCCTACCAGCACCGTGCGTTGCATGAATGTGGCAGATATATTTCCTGCAATCATGAAATATTTCCAGAAATGGTTCTGAAATATTGAGACATGATATGAAATGTCCGCCCTTTGAAATGGTAATTTCAATTAACATTAATTAATAACAATTCAAATTAGTGTCTATAATATTTGCGAAGTAAAACAATACTCTTATATAATATCTATGAGAGCATAAAAAAACTTTTGCGCAGCACTAGGTGCAACAAAAAAGTTCTGCGCAAGCTTTTAATAAAATGTGTTTAAATAACTTTCTACTATTTCAAAGGGCGGAAATTGCATACCATTTCTCAACATTCCAGAACCATTTCTGGAAATCATTTCAAGACTGCAGGAAATATATCTGCAACATTGATGCAACGGACGGTGCTGTTAGGGAAATGTAAGGTCAATAACTCGATGAAGAATTCGATGAGCTGTTCCTGACTCGCACGTTAGGAACAGAGAATAATCCAATTTTTCTGTCAGCAATAGAATTGCAGAGGTACATAGCACGACATTGCCCTCTAAAGTGACCTTCTGTCACTTATAACCAATTACACGTTTCATTACCTTGCAAAACCCCTTCCGATACACTAGCGGTGCATCGACGAGCGGCATAATTGTAGTAATTAAAATTGCAGTTTTTCGGTGCTTCTGGTCAAGATCAGAGCTCCCAAATGGGTAACACTACCCCTGCCCGTCCGGAAATCGGAACGCGTTTTACAAGTAAATTTGAAGCTTGCAGTTAAGTTTCCTCAGTGGCCTAGGGAGGATTTCCCTGGAAATGCCCATAGGAATATCGTAAAATTATTCTGTATTGAAAAAAATTTTGTAAATTTGCGGCGGACGCAAATAGCGGGTTAAACCTCTTTGCGACGGAAGCCGTGTTCGGTGCTTTTGTTAAGAGTGACTGGGGAATAAATTATTCTGCCTTTATTCTTGGTTCGCCTCGTATCGAAGGTTAATTTATCGACAAGACAATCTGCATCCTAGTCTCTACTCTGAGGTTCTTGATCAAGACTGAGCAAGCTCGTTGGCTATGGTGTCAACGGATCATCCCTAATATTGCCCAACAATCTTGGGTGCCTGAATTCGCGAAGGACTAGTCATCCAAGAGTGACGCAAAAAGAGTGATGCAAAAGACTCGAGTTGTGCTTGTGTAGCAACGACCATAGCAAACTTCTCGCCCACCCCGCAAGAGTGAAAAGTCAAGCATTTTCCTCTCTCCCTCCCCCTCTCTTTTCCACTCCCCCCTCCCTCTCTACTCCTCTGAAACGGTAGTCTAAGGTATCAATAAGGCAACTTACGGTCAGTTCAACAAAACAAATGTATCATACCGTCATTTTAGATGCTAATGTGACAGGTGATATTCGGTTTCAAAAACTGTATGAAATTTTCTGAATTGGTTATTAAATAAATTCCTGTCGAATTAGGATCCTTGGGCCTAAAAACTTATAGTTTTCTTGAGTACAGTCCTACCCTTTTTTCAAAAGTGCCGATTAGAAAAAAACAATTCAAGCTGGGTCACAACTTCAGTAGAAGCAGGGGGATAACGATTCCGCAAACAAAAACGAGTTCCGACATAACTCGGCAGCTTGGTTAGCCTCCAAAACGAATACATTTTATTATTTAAACAATTGTTCGTTCGCAACAATAAATTAAATTGTTTATAATATAACCTAGGGAATACAACGAAGACTATAACTACACTACATAATATACATAAACCGAACCCTAATATATACACAAACACTGCGTCACTGTACAAATAGTCGAAGTATATCGCACGCACTACGCTTCGGAGAGAAGATTCGAAGCTGTCTTATATACTAATTAATAGAATTTTTTCAACTTTCAGGAAATTGTATTTTGCTTAACCCTCAAAGCGCACTAGGTGTCTCCTGGTACCCCAAGCATTTTTTGAAGAAGTACACCACGCTTCTTCAGGCAAAACAAAATTTTAGCTTAAAATATTGAAAATTTAAAAAGTTATGATTTTTTATGTAAAATCATGATTTTTCTCATTATTCCAACTTCATTATCTACTAATTTTTGGCCAATGTCACAATAATTTTTCCTAAAGTTACTCTAAAAGAGTACTCCGGAATTTTTTCAAGTCGAAATTTCAAACTTTTTTCAAAACAAATTTCAAATTTCTTACTGCTGGAAACATTTTTTAAGTGGGGGTTCCAAAGACCCCACATGCACTTTATGATATTCTGAGATACGTGTGCACTTTAAGGGTTAGTAAATCGAGACAAAAAAATTATACAAAATGCAACATTCGTAGCAGTATTTGACTGAGCCAAGGTCAATTTTGGCATTGCATTTCATTAAAAAATGTAATTATTTATTCACTACAATTCTATTATACCTTATCCGCGGATGACTTGTATCTTCTATCTGTTCAGCAATTTATATATTTGCTACCAAATCTTATTCACTCATGTCATCTACCAAACCCTATGTTTCTCATTGAATGAAATTTCTATCAAATTCTATCCGCTGGCAAGACTGACACTTTTCTATCACCCTTTCTGAAATGAAACTTTATCAAAACTTATCCACTCGTGACTTCTATCAAATCCTATGTTTATCATTCACTGAAATTTCTATCAAATTCTATCCGTTGGAAAAACTTGTACTTTTCTATCATCCTTTCTGAAATGAAACTCCATTAAATCTTATCTACTCGTGACTTCTATCAAATCCTATGTTTCTTATTGAATGAAATTTCTATCAAATTCTATCCGCTGGCAAGACTTACACTTTTCTATCTTCCTTTCTGAAATGAAACTTTATCAAATCTTATCCACTCGTGACTTCTATCAAATCCTATGTTTATCATTCACTGGAATTTCTATCAAATTCTATCCGCTGGAAAAATTTGCACTTTTCTATCATCCTTTCTGAAATAAAACTTTATCAAAACTTATCCACTCATGACTTCTATCAAATACTATGAATTGTATGAAAATAATATCTAACCAAATTCTATAACCGCAATATTAAAAACGTTTGGGATTTTACCACAATTAGACATTCGAAACAATCTGTACATTTGTTATCAAATTCTATACTACTATTATCATTTATTGTTTACAAGTCCATCAAACCTTATGCGCACATGACTCATAAAATAAATGTTTAACAATCATAGAATTTCTTATAAACTTCTATACTTTAAACACAACTCATACCTTATATCGTCATTTATAATAAAATCCGCGGATTACAATTAAAATTTTCTTTGAATATTAATTAACCAAAAGTCTATCAAGTCTTCTGCGCACAAGACTTGTATCAAATCAAATGTTTCTGATTCCCAGAATCAGAGTTTAAATTTAAATTTTTCCAATCATGTAGTTTTTATTCAAACAAATTAAATCAAAATGTATCTTCCCAGTATTTTTACTATTTAAATTAATTACTTCAATCCAGAAAACTTGTTTATTTTGTTCACTGATACATCTCTCCACTTATCGCACAAGTTTTATAATTTCATTTTATATAACTGTGATTGTAATTTAACGTTGCACTTGTAACGTAAAATTGTTGTAAAATTACGAAAGTTTTTAACATTGCCGATATAGAATTTGGTTCAATATTATTTTCCTACAAGTCATAGGATTTTATAGAATATGAGAGGATAAGATTTGATAAATTTTTATTTCAGAAAGAATGATAGAAAAGTACAAGTTTGCGGGTAGAATTTGATAGAAATTTCAGTGAATGATGTACATAGGATTTGATAAAAGTCATGAGTGGATAAGATATGATAGAGTTATATTTCAGAAAGGACGATAGAAAAGTACAAGTCTTGCTGGTGGATGGAATTTGATACAAATTTCAGTGAATGATAAACATAGGATTTGATAGAGTTTTATGAGGCGCATGAATATTCCCTAAATTTCAATTGACATAAATTTCATTTAACCGCAAATCAAGTTACCTAAAAGCTATTGACCATAATTTTTATTTAGTCTAATTTCTATTTACCCGAAGAAGCATTTGACATAAATTTTATGTACCCGAATTGTTATTGTACATAATTTTCGTTTGTCAGAGTTTTCATTTACCATAATTTTTAAATACCCTAATTTCCACTTAACCTAAATCTTATTTACCCAAATTTCTATTTCTTATTTGTTCTAATTTCTGTATAACCTAATTTTAATGTGACCGAATTTCCATTTGTGATAATCTTTATTTACCCAAATTTCTATTTGTTAGTATTTTTATTTGTCCTAATTTCTGTGTAACCTGAGTTTCATTTCACCGAATTTCCATTTGTCATAATTTTTATTTACCTTAAATTTCATTCAACCTACATTTTAATTATCCGAATTTCCATTTGTCATAATTTTCATTTACACTAAATTTCATTCAACCTAATATCCAAGTCCCTGAAATTCGATGTGCCATAATGTGCATGTAACAGAAATTTCATTTGCCCTAAACGATTTTCGGCTAATTTTCAAGTTGTTGTTTCTCATCTATGCGAATTTGTAAAGTCGGTAAGTCAGGAGAAGATGGCACTGTGTGTGTGTTCGGTGATGCGATGTATGATAGGCGCGAAATTTAAAAAAGAAATTATATATTGTTCAAGCACGTGATCTTGATGGATTCTGAAATTATCTAACAATGTTTATGTTTCTAGGGTTTATGACAAAGATAAAATTCTGCACTGCTGAGGGTGTCTTTTGATGGAACATAATTTCAAAGTTCAAAAAATTATTAGTGAACAACTAAAACTCCCGTCAACTTTGTTTCTTGTCTCAGACTTTGTTTATACTGCAAGTTATACTTTCGAATACAAAAATGTTGAGGCAAAACAAGAAGTCGACACCAGTTGTTTAAAAAATTATTTCTAAAAAACTACAACTCCAATCGGCTTTACATCTTGTCTATAAAACTTAAAATTCTCCAAGGTAAATATATTATTAAATATAAAACAAAATTCATCAAATAGCTATAAAATAGCTATAAAATCAATATTTATCTTATTTACCGCAGAGTAGGGCTATTATCTTTTAAATCATTTTCTACTTACTAATAATAATTGTTGAAAAGTTGTACCTTTTTGTACCGCCGATCTTCTAATTAGGTACAACCATTGTTTTTTTAAATTGTTTTGAATGAATAAAACAATGTTTTAAAACCTAACTTCTATTTAGAATTATTACTTAACTATTCAGGAATACTTCCTGATCATAAAGTACGAAAAAAAAAATCAATTAAACATCAACATTAATATTAACGAAATATATTTTTAGAAGGATCTATAATTTGCTGAATATTTATCTAAGATTCTGAGGTCATATTTAACCATTTAATTTACTGGCCACCCCCAACTGAGCAATTTAACTGATCTATAAATAATCTATCTATCTTGGAAACAAAAAAAATTAGCTCTATATTAAAATAATAATAATTACGAATAACTTTTTAGAAATAATATTTTCTCTTATAATTGATGTTAAAATCTTCAAAATCCAGCACAAAAACTTGATTCTGTCATCGATTGAGCTGCAAAATCGAAAATAATAGAAACTGAAAAGTAAAATTAGATTTCTGACAGGCATCTCATATTTTATTCAGTTATATTTCGAGTACTATCAATTATTGTGAAATATTATTTCAACTTTGCTTTTTAAAAAATAAATAATTAAAAATGAAACAAATACCCGACTGCACAAAACTGAAAAATTAGTCAATATCATAACTTGCTGAACCAGCCGAATTGTACCGCCGATCTTCGAATTTTTATATATCACCTTTGAACTAATTAATGAAA
>JBAGKK010050892.1:0-10069 GCA_037177015.1 Euceroptres primus
AACTTTTCGCAAATAAAATCACTCGTTCGCGTGGAACGTATTTTCAGAAATCGTATAATCGCGATGTTTAGTAGTAAAAACATGAGTGGATTCGATGGAAAGCCTCGCGAAAACGTCAAATCCACAGCAATTTAAAGGATTTGAGTTCGAATTAAAAAGATACAAGGTAAATACGAGGTAAACAAACGTCTCTCCTAACCTACAAATCGTAGTAATTTTTGTAAAGTATGGGTTTGGTATTTAGTCGCTTTTTTTCCTCACCTTAGGCCAACTACCGCTGCCCATGATCTATTTACCATGTATCGCGATGTTACCTTTCAAGCGTATCAGTCAGACTGGCGAAAGGAGGTCACCTATACGCCACGACATGTGCTTCCGTCAAATATTTTCGGCTTATAAAAAGCGAAAGCCCAGTGGGCACACAAGTCCTAAGGTTGTCCTATAGACGTCTTTCGCAGGACGTCTTCAGGACGTTCTGAGGACCTCTTAAAGACATAAAAAAATCCAAAGGATGTCTTATAGACGTTTAGTCACAGGACATAGAGGTACGTCCTAAGGGCGTCTTTAGGATGTCCCGGTGCCCACTGGGAGGGCCCAAGCCAAACAGTTCAGTTCAGTAGTAGTTGAGTACAGTTCACCAATTTAGTTTTTTTGCAGTGCGATATAATCCGACTATCAATTCCAAGCATGTCGTCACGTTGACCTTCTAAAGTTAAAGTACCTGCACAGCAAGGCCTGATCAATACAACCACCTAACGACTCCGAGTTCCAAAATGAGTCATTTGAGTTGATCATCAACCAACCCACAGATTTTCAAGCACAAACCCTAAGCTACATACAACAGTGACAATAAGCAGCATTCTCAACAGTTTCAGGTAAGTTTTCATTGTAACCAATTTTATTCCATCAATTTCTCGAGTCCCTTTTCTAAAAGCGAACCCTTGCTTAAGGTGCTGTACCATTGAAGGGATTCTCGATGCCTGCCTAAGTGTCCAGTGTGCCATTCCATGTCGACGAAACATTGAACCTTGTAGTTCAAATAATAAATATTGTTAATTAACTTAAATCACCCTTTTACTGACTTTTCCGCATCCTAGAGCTAGGATCCCAGGATCTATTGCTAAAACGGGGAACTTTTTAGATTAGGGAGTCTGTTTCGTTCTGACATAACAATACATTAGTAGGAGGAAGAAAGATATGTTTAATAAAATCATTTTTAAAAATAGTTTCTTATATTCACAACAAACATACAGTTGAACAATTTACACTTCTCTTGTGAGGAAAAATGTTATATACAATCATTTATCTACATATTTTCTTATATTCGCAACAAAAATACGGTTGAACAATTTACACTTTTCTTGTGAGGAAAAATATTATATTTTTTTATATGATGAAAAAATATCGCTAACGCATTTGTGCGTAGCAATATCACAAACTCACAAATCACTTTACGCCAAGTTCTTTCATTATTGCAGACTTGCTGGCTTCAAAATTGTATTTGGTGTTTCTCTACGATCTGGAGCAAGTACTGTTTCTAATATTCTTGTTTACTAAGAACAGTATTGAATGATTTTATTAGAGCGACACCTCTTTCAGCTGAATCACTGGTAACCCTTCATTTTTGCACCTTCTCACGAGCTTTGATGAAAGTTGAATCTTCTCCCCACAAACTGAGATCTTTGTGCAGGAACAGTAAAGAGATGTTATTTGACAGAAAGAGGTTTTCACTGTTTTTCGTGATAAAGTCAGATAGCTGACTTTGTAAAACAGTGATTTTGTTCACGTAAATGCATTGAGGAGGATTAGGAGTGTTATTTCTTTGCAAGGCAATAACCATTTTCTCTTTTTCCTGAACAGTCAAGCGCGAATCAAACAACGATAAACCAGAGAGCATTTTGCTTAAATGCCACGAGTGTCCAGAAAACTTTTTGTTCAGTATAGTGCTATTGATCATAAAATCGCAGAATGACGTACAAAAAGTTTTCTGAACACTCATGGCATTCAACCGAAATGTTCTCTGGTTTATCGTTGTTTTATTCGCGCTTGTATGTCCAGGAAAAAAAGAAAATGGTTATTGCCTTGCAAAGGAATAACACTCCTAATCCTCCTCAACGCATTCACGTGAACAAAAGCACTGTTTTACAAAGTCAGCTATCTGACTTTATCACGAAAAACAGTGCAAACCTCTTTCTGTCAAATAAGATCTCTTTACAGTTCCTGCACAAAGATCTCAGTTTGTGGGAGAAAGATTCAACTTTCATCGAAGCTCGTGAGAAGGTACAAAAATTAAAGGCCGTAAATGATTTAGCTGAAAGAGGTGTCGCTCTAATACAATTATTCAATACTGTTCTTAGTAAACAAGAAGATCAGAAACAGTACTTGCTCCAGATCGTAGAGAAACACCAAAGACAATCTTTTGAAGCCAGCAGGTCTACGATAACTTGGCAAAAAGTGATTTATGCATTTGTGATTTTGCAACGCACAAATGTGTTAGCAAAATATTTTCATCATATAAAAAAATATAACATTTTTCCTCACAAGAGAAGTGTAAATTGTTCAACTGTACGTTTGTTGTGAACATAAGAAACTATTTTTAAATGTATATTGCTATTTCATCAAATTTCACTGATGGAGAGACCATTAAGGACCTGCCTGAACATGGAAGGTTGCTTCTGTGCAGGATTACAGCTACAAATATGAATTGTTTGGTCTAATTTTATTACCACATAATCTAAAGGTAATTATGTAGCCCAATACAGAGGCCTTTTCCGGAAAAATTTGGTTGTTTATTTTTTAAAAAGTTCCAAAGTTCGTGCGCTAGGCATGCGGCAATCCGCCAGGCATCGGCACGTTCAAGTCAGTTTGCTGGCATGAAGTGGTACGTAGGCTCGCTTCTTTTTGGAATCGCGGCGAGTAGAAGGGAGCGTCTGGTAAGGAAGGTTTCGGGTAAGTACATATTACCCAAATTCTAATTAATATAAATATTATATTGAAATCAATGAAGATCGAAGAAGACAATTGTTTTTGAAATTGTTCTAATTAATATCAAACAATCCAATTTGGAGTGGACGAAACCAGAAGTAATAAAATAAAAGATTTTGAAACTAAGAAAAAATTTCAAATTTGTTATTAACAAAACATGAAACCTCAAATATTGAAAACTCAAAAAAACAACATAAACAAACTACGTTTTTATAAAACCTAATAAAAACAGTGACGACAAAATACTAACTAAAAATTTTCGTTTATACATATTCTCATTTTAAAATATGTAACTACATGATCAAAATTTCATATCTGATTTAAAATATAATTATTTGATGTATATTCTTATTTTATAGTGAGTGGAACAATTTTAAATAAGTGACTAAAGTAATTAAATTTATAAACTAATCCAATACATTTTACGTTCACTAAACTCGATTGCGTGAAAGAAATCATGGGGGGTTGCTTCTGTACAAGATTGCAGCTACAAATATGAATTTTAAAATATTAATCTACATGATTAAAATATAATTATTTGATATATATATATAATTTGTTGGTGCTTTGCATGGGCTTTTGGGTCGAAAACTAAAAAGGCTGTGTTTTTTTAACCAAACGTTTCGACTCTCATGTGAGTCCTCTTCAGTGGTATATTTCTAAAAACGGAAATTACATGTCATACAAACGCTGTTTGTTTAATGAAACAATTATACATTTTGATAACTAAATATACAAAAACAATTGTCCTCTTTTGACTTTCATTGATTTCAATATAATATTTATATTAATTAGAACAACTTCAAAAACAATTGTCTCCTTTGACCTTCATTGATTTCAATATACCATTCCATGCAGCACACTGAGTTGAACGTGCCTAGTGGCGATTGCCGCATGGCAACTCTGAGCTTTTTTTTAAAACAAACAACCAAACTTTTCCGGAACAGGCCTCTGTATCATGCCACATAATTACCTTTAAATTATGTGGTAAAAAAATTAGACCAAACAATTCATATTTGTAGCTGCAATCTTGCACAGAAGCAACCCCCCATGGTTTGTTTCAAGCAATCGAGTTTGGTGAACGTAAAATATATTGGATTAATTGATAAATTTAATAACTTTACTCACTTATTTAAAATTATTGCACTTACTTAAATATTACTTTAAAAAAACTTAATTAAATATTACTTAAAATAAGAATATACATCAAATAATTATATTTCAAATGAGATATGAAATTTTGATCATGTAGTTGTAGTTACATATTTTAAAATGAGAATATAAAAGAAAGTTTTTAGTCAGTATTTTGTCGTCACTGTTTTTATTAAGTTTTATAAAAACGTAGTTTATTTATGTTGTTTGTTTGAGGTTTCAATTATGTTTTGTTAATATCAAATTTGAAATTTTTTCTTAGTTTCAAAACCTTTTATTTTTTTACTTCTGATTTGGTCCACTCCAAATTGGATTGTTTGATATTAATTAGAACAACTTCAAAAACAATTGTCTCCTTCAATGTAATATTTATATGGTTTTTCTACATTTTTGCAAATAAACGGTTACACTAATGGTGAATGAGATAATGCATCTGAGAAGTTTAAAAGAAACTCACCTTCTCTTTTCGGCAGTACTTACGCACCCTGATTTTACCCTTCATAATGTCCTTGCAGAAAACTGCATTTTCTAGAAATTTGGATAATATGTACTTACCCGAAACCTTCCTTACCAGACGCTCCCTTCTACCCCCCGCGATTCCAAAAAGAAGGGAGCCTATGTACCACTTCATGCCAGCAAACTGACTTGAACGTGCCGATGCCGATGCCTGGCGGATTTCCGCGTGCCTGGCGCACGAAATTTGGAGCTTTTTTTTTTAAAAAACAACCAAATTTTTCCGGAAAAGGCCTCTGTATTGGGCTACATAATTATCTTTAGAATATGTGGGAAAAAAATTAGGCCAAACAGTTCATATTTGTAGTGTAATCCTGCACAGGAACAACCTCCCATGTTGAGGAAGGCCCTTAAAGGCCTTGTTAACAAAAATTTTTTAAACATATTTTTTTGGTGCCCAGGTTTTAAATTTTTCATCTTATATCTATTATATAATTTTTCCCTATTGTATGGGAAAGGTGCTAGAATTTTTTTAATCCTTACAAAAAATGTTTAGGGGTACAATTATGCTCTGATATGTCTGTTCATAAGAAATCGTACATTTTATGCCTTTTACCGGCGCCAAATAATTTTTTTTTTTTCATTCGGACACAAAATGAGAGTTTTGTCCTTTGTACAATTTTTATTAATGAGATATTTCTCTAAAACTGATATGTATATTTTTTAAAAATCGGAAACTACAAAAATCTAAATTTTTACGTAAATTTGATGCCCGCAGCCTCTACAGATTTTTTTAAAAATCTGAAAAAATTAGAAGTTTATTTTCTCACCCAAAGGAACACACTGTCGCGATCGAATTTGTTTATTATAATAAGAGATATTTATAAACCACAAAGATTTATAGATGGCTACATCTTTTCACATACATATTAAATTAGATATGTTGTAAAAAATAGTTTTCTCGGCGAAAGTGGAAGTTATTGGCTTTTATTTATTTAATTAGTTTACATCACTAGCATTATTTACTGATTTTAATCATTTTATAATGTGACACCTTTCTTGTTGCATTGTAAACAATTGTATCTATTTGTTGTACTTTTAGAATTTTTTTATAAATTTTTTCTACACTAAAGTTGCGCATTTGTTAACTTAATTTGGATATAAAAAATAAGTAAGTCATATTTATCAATTATTTATGTTCTGCATGCATCTTTGCATTGATTCAAGCCGATGAGAAATGTATATATGTCATTGACACAGAGAAAAAAATTTTTTTGGAAAACATTTTTTATCAACTTTTACCAACTAAACAAACCTAATATAAACAAAAATAAATACAAAGATTCGCTCGAAACAATATCTTAAAAATTTAATTCTCTTTAATTTTCAAAAAAGCTATTTCAAATTGAATGAAAATTGAAAGTTCTAGATATTTCTGAACAGTAAAATACTGAAAAATTCCACTGTGAGTCGTTTCCAATCATTTTTTCAATCTGAACCTAGATATTCAAGCGAAAATTTTCTATCTTAATAGATTCTTGAGAAATATGAAATTGAAATTCCGAAAAAGGCATTTAATTTTTAAAACATGGTTCCACTATTCAAACGTTTAAATTGATGAAAGAACTTACGTAAGAAGAAAAGATAGGAAGAAGCATGCACAAGAAATTTCATGAAGGGTCGTTGAAGAAGCCTTCCAGTTTTCGATTCAGGAGCAAAGAAGTAAATGAGACAGTAAAACGGAAAAAGAAGAGCAGTCTTTATTATAATCCAAGATTTTTGTAGGTGGCTCATCCTCCGAAAGCCGGGAACTCCTTCGTACCTTCGCACATTGAAACATTTTGCATTGTAACTACTAGAGTGGAACATAAGATGGGATAGAGAAAATTTGAACTTCGAATTAGCTTCACAATGTAAAATGTGTATACTGAAAAAATTCTCTGTCTAACCCAAAATTACTACCTAAATCATACAAAATGTGAGAATTGGAAATAAACTCATCAAATGCGAAGTTATTAATTTCGAATTCGTCAATAATTCCAACTTAAGTCATAATTTTCTTAAATCACCTCAGAGTTGTAGTAACAAGGGTTTTAGTTTTAAAATCCGAAATTAGGAATAATTCGAATTCAGGTTGTAACATATTGTTTGATATTATAACAATTAATTTTAAATTTGTGAATTCTTTGAAAATAAACCACCAACGCACATGGTTTTGTTCCGAAAAAGTCAGTAAGGCTCAGGTTCAACGTCACGGCCCTTACTTTGCGCCATGAAGTGACTTGAAATAAATTGTATCAAATAATATTGACACACTTTATTTGTGCCCACTGTAAACCATCAGAATCACTCCTTAAAAATAGTGTAGCACATATATTACGGAACATAGATACATACCAAATAGCAGCAAGAAGTTGCTGAATGTGTGGATGTGCGACAAAACGTTTTTGTTTATACTGAATGGCCTGTTCTAATTTAGCTAATTGCCTTTTAGGCACTTTTCCTTTTTCTTCAGGGTCATAGTTTAAGATTGTCTTTAATTCGGTGGTACTTCTTGCTTGATGCAGCAAATCGACGGCAAATCTGTAAAAGGTTTAAGGTTTATTTACATTAGTAAGATAGTTTTATAAGGATAATTCCATAAAATTTATTAATTAAACGAACTCACCTGTAAGTGCAGTTCTATTATAATTAAATGAATCGCCTCCTCCGAATAGATCAACATAGAGGACCTCCACTAGAGTTCATTTTAGGGGTAGTTTTTTTCTATTTAAACCGATTTTGATACAAATTGGTATGCGGGGAGTTTTGAGTATCCTGATACAATATTTAATCTCAAAGATAAAAAATTCAAAATGGTGTATTCAAAATCGCAGTCATTTAATTAAACTTTTAGGTGAAAATACGGAAAACGGAAAAATCTCAAATGCAGGCTCTAAACTATATGAAATGTATATGAAAAAAATAATTTAATAGTAAATTTAAACTAAAAAATTCATTTATTTTGGCCAACGAACATAATTATTACTTAATACAATTACATAAATGAAGGGTGGCAATGCAAAACGAGATAAGGGACAAAATGGCAATTTTTCAGGAGAGCGAAAAAACGTTGTGTAAAATCTAATTTGCAATTAAAAAGAAAAACAAAAGTCTGCTCCTGAGCTGAAGTATTGCTGAATCAGTAACAAAAAAGTTTGATTAGAAATAAGATTCCAGTTACGAGAAAATATAGTCTAAAGTTCACCATATCGGGTTGACACTTTTCTTTGGCGGTGTCCAAGTCGATTTGAGACAGCGATAAAAAATTAAATAACAATTTTTAAATTCTTGATCCGTTATATTGGTTTGGCATTTTTGAATTTTAAAATGCTGTTAACATATTTGGATTCAGCGACCCCAAAAACCTTAAGATACTCATTTTTATAAAAATACAATAATTTTGAAATTTTTTATTCGCCATGTTGGATCCGCCAATTCGAATTTTGAAATTCTGTTATCAGATTTGGATTCAGCGACCCCAAAAACTTTAGAATTCCCACTTCAATAAACTCGGAATGACGTAAAATAAAATCTCTGAGTGGAAGCGAAAAAAGACTTCGGATATGACAAAAAAAAATACTTTTCTAATATTTTCAAACATCATGATGGAATAACGCAATTTTTTGGTAAATCGCTTCAATATACGAACCCTTTTTAGGTTGTATTATAGTCGTAACATTAAAATTATTATTTTTTCACTAAAAAACAAGTGGCTTTGGATATCACATGGAATTTTTACTCGAGAAAAAATAATTATTGCATTTATTCATTGTAAACAAACTTTTACATGAGGCATTGTTTCTCAATTGTCCCAACCTGAAAATCAAATATGTCCCATTGGATTCAAACTTTGGCTAAGTATTGTCCTACTAGATGGTGATTTTACCAAAAAACATTTTTCTGTTTTGTCAAAAAGTAGCCGATTTTGAGTAACCTCATCTTTTCAAAAACATTTTCCTATGGACGAAAAAATTATGGTAAATTTTTAACGATTACAGTTTTGGATATCAAACAATAATATAAAAATAGATATTCAAAAAATTTTTTTCTTGAGTTTCGAATTTTTTGAAAATGAGAAAAATATAAATTTTTTTAATTGGGTTAATTGCACGTTTCGAATATGCAAAAAACATTTTTATTTATTATATTATGTATATTGCATCTGAATTGTACATTAAAAATGAGCAATTAATCAAATTCAAAAAATTTTATTTTTTGACAATTTTCAAAAAATTTTAAAATCAACAAAAATTTTTTTTTGAATATCTACATTTATTGTTTGAAAATAATTTTTATTCTGTGAAAAAAGATCCTCATTCGCTCAGCTGGAAATCGAAGCCAGCGGTATATATCTATATTTATATTAGTGTTTATTATCAAAAATTGTACGTAAAAATTTTCTGTAATTTTTGCACGCATATGAATTTTTTTTGAAAAGATCGGCTTACTCGAAATCCAGTTTCTCGAAAACAAAATAAAAGTCCTTTTTGCTTTTTAAGGATTTTATTGTAAAAAATCTCAGCTTTCTTCCTAGAATATTTTTTTAAAAATCAAAAGTGCCCATCTTCAAAAAAGTGTCGATTTTTTAAAGAAGTTATTTGTTGATCCCAGGGGGTAAATGTGAAAAAAAATTCACAATAATTTTGGCTTTGCAACATTTCGACCGCTTGGTTTGCTGACCTCTTCAGGCTAAAATTTTATGAAAAATACGACATGTCTTCCAACATGTCACAATTCAATTTTATTCATGGCAATCGCGACCAATGGGAAAATACTTCCCAATCAAGAAGAACGGGAAGTGGTTTTTACAAACACATCCAAGAGACATAGGTCAGTCATGTGTCTCAGACCTAAAAAATTGGTCTCAAATGAGATTGAACCTCGCCAAACAGTTCAATCAATTTGTCTTTCTACTACGTTGTAGAAAACTTGGAATTTTAGCGAAGAAAATTCTAAATCACGACTTAGATTTTATTGATTTTAATGCCAGTGTTGCCCGGGAACAGTTTTCAAACGTGAGAAGACAATTCCAAAAATCAGTTTTGAACATAATGATCGATGACTTGTGCATTTCAATCCGGATGTTGGAAACCCATATCCAGTTCATTAAAAACAAAATTATGTGCTCATTACCGTACGATATTTTTGATAGATTTTTCAAATTAGAGAATAACAAAGGCCAACAGTTTTTTGAAAAACATAAATTAAATTGCAAGCATAAAATAAATTTCCTGCTTAAAAAATCAAAAGGCAATGTCAACACAATTTCCAACACCAAACTCAACGAAAAATGATTTAAAAATTTATCGGGAACAAACATTCCGGAAAATGTTGCAAAAATTGCGAGTCTAGGGAAAAAATTTGGTGTTCGAGTAACGAAAAGGGATATTCCGACTTATAACTTTATAGCGGATGTGGAGTCAAATATCAGCAAAAT
>JBAGKK010050903.1:0-10067 GCA_037177015.1 Euceroptres primus
GTTGTGGTGGAAAGTGGAGGGGCTGGATTTCTCGAGTCATCCGCAAGCGTCGAAACAGGCGATTCACGCCTCACTTTGCAGGTTAATAACAATTTCAATTTTGAAGATAGAAATTTAATTCCTTTTTAATATGAAAGAGCGATTCAAAAACTATCGATAGCATCAAAAAAATGAAAATTGATTTTTTAACCCTAAGGTCCCTTTCCTCGCGGAACGTCACATATATAATCCCATATAATTCCTCCAAACTTCATGGCCCTAGCTCGAGTCGTTTGGGAGTTATAATTGAAAAGGTATTGTTGACGCTCACACAAACACACACAAACATACGGAAGTTTTTTAGAAACCTCATTTTCGAGTTTCCTGGATCGAATTAGGTCGAGAAATGTCAAAAAATGTGATTCAAAAGTTTTCATAATTACAAAGCTTCCTTTATGAAGAAGCAATATATATTTTTATTGTGCCTCGTCTACATTTGAATGGCCGAAAAATAATTATTAATATGATAATGATCAATACGTATTTGTTTATCGGAAAATATGACCAAATTGCATTACTTATAATTTTAGTATATACGCACAAAAGGTGAAGTATTTATATTTTTGTGAACATACCAAAATTGTAAGTAGTGCAATTTGATCGTATTTTCTTATAACAATAGATAACAAAATAGATGTTAATATACACCCTTATTACATGAGACGGAAGTCAGAGATCAAGTCAGAGATCGCTTCGTTAGATGTAAAAGTGTTTTTGATTATTGATTAGTTTTCGAGATGTTTTTGTGCTTCATAATCAGATAAGGTGTCCAATTCAGATATGCTGTTAGTCTCTTCTATATAATATTTACTTAATTTAGTTTCACAGATAGCAACATCGGGTTTAAAATATTGTGCTTCACCTGACAAAGCAATATCCACTTGATGTTTTTATTTGCTCAGAGGAGTAAATGAACTCTTTTGTTGTGATGCGCTCCTGAGTTGTATTCGCTAAATAACTACGTTATTTGTGTGGCCCTGTTTTGACCCAAATGTTTTTTGAAAAAAGTAAGCCAAAGTATTGGCTTATAGTATATATCACCACTATTGCTGGTGATAATATAGGATTTCTTGTTACACCTGTAATAAGAATTATTGCTTTAGATAAAACAAGAATAATAATACTATGATAAAAAAGGTGCCAACACTCCGACGATAAACGATATTAATATTTTTTGCTAGGTATCTATTATTAGCGTATCGTAAACTCCTACTTTTGCCCTTTAACTAAAAAAGGATCTCAAGCTCTCACCTGTAATGCAAATTTCCTAAATGCGTCATCTGAATCTCGAACTTTCTCAAAACTTTGTCTAAATCTTCCTGAAGCTTCGGATTAATTGCTTTAAACTGAAGGTTTATTGTTTTAAATTTGAGAGCATTTACTGGAGTTCCTTTCGCTAAATCAGCTTTTAATGTAATTTTCTCCCCAGACAACAATTTTCCTATCTTCAATTTGTGTTTAAAATTTCTCCAAGTAAAGAATGGCCCATATAATTCGTCTTCTAGTGAAAACGTTCTCTTGAATATTTTTTCATCAATATTGGGTACCAGCGACACGTCTTCTTCGTCTAACTTCTTCTTAAGCTCTTCCATTTGACGTTTTGCTTCAGACACTAAGCTGTTCGTATCCTTTTGGTTAAGGTTAACAGGTAAATCAAATGCTGGCAGAAAATGTTCTCCAAAAGGGAAAGTGAATTGTCTCACAGCTGCCAGTGTTCTATGATATGGAATCAGAACCTTATTGGTATTAAATATTACCTCCAAACTATCTGTGGCGTTCTTCAGCTTCTGATCAGTATATTGGAATTTCGTAGTAGAAGAAGTTATACGCGCAATAGAATCGAACAAAAGTTTCTGGTTTTGTAATTCTTGTATCCGATCATATATGTTTATCAAGGTGCTAAGAATGTCGAGTAGCTTATCCACCAAACTCCGGAAAACATTTAAGAATTCTGAAAAAGTCGACATCAAGCTCGTAAGTTGCTGCTTTACGGTTGACAAGGTTTGTTGTACTCGCCACTTAGTCATGTCGAGAGCCACAAGGGACTTGGAGGCTAAGCCATTCTTTATATTATCTATTTCTTGTATCATTGTCCTGAACATTGGCATAATCGTTCTATGAATATCATCGTAAAACATGTTAAGTTGCTCCAATTTGTTTTTATCTTCATCAATTTCCGTCTCAATTGTGTCCACTTCTGTCGCGTCGTTATCAAATTGAACATCATACACCTCCTCACCAACGCTCTTGAAGCTGTGTAAATGTTTTAGGTGTTTTAAAACATCCTTTCTTGATTTATAAACAGCTTCTTCCTTCTCTAACGCTTTTTGAGATTTTACGTGAGCACTTTCATCGTAAAAGGGATCAGTCTTCTTTGCTATTTCTTCCAATTCCTCTCTAGGTTTGGCTAAATCGGGCAATTCCTTTTCATGCTCTTTTAAATAGTCGATCTTTTTCTGCAAAGTGTCATGATCAGATTTCCATAACTCATCATGGATCAATCTTATAGAGTCCGTAATTTTCGTTACTAGTTCACCTGTTTCGTGAAACAGGTGATCTTTACTTGTTTGTTCATCAGGTGTTAATGAGTTTAGAGCTAACGGTTTTGCAAAATTGAGTGCTGTTTCCGTTAATCCACCTGCAATGGCCCCCCTCAAGGTCCACAGAAAGATACCGCTGTCCCTATTACCTTAAAAATTTTGAACATACCTTGTAGCATCGCTTGCTTCCTTGACAATTCTAACATTTTTTTGCCTTCTTCTATTTTTTCTTCTACAGTTTTCTCTTTTGCAGTCATCCAATTAGTCAGGCATTCCAATTGCTTATCCATCTGTTTATTCATTGTATCTATTTCAACCTTAATCTCTTGAGCGAATTGCTCTGCTTCGATAATCTTCTTATGGATTTCAGTTTTAAACTTTTCGAGTATTTCATTCTTCTTAATTTCACTAGTTGCTCTTTCAATCTCCTGAACAATCTTCAACTCAAAATCCAGATATTTTCGGATATCGATTATCAAATATTTTGTAGATCCATCCTTAAGGCTACAAATTTTGCTCAAAATTGTTGCATATAAATATTCCAGCACACTTTTTTATTCGTTATTATTTTCTTCAGGCTTTGGATCATGAGCGTAAATTTCGACCCTGCGTAGCAAGGATTTGTAGAAAGATAGGAAATCTAGTTGACTGTGCAACTTGAGGAACTGTTCTTCCAATCCTTGTAGTTCGTCCACCAATCCCAGTGTGTCATAAATGTTCGATATGTTCTTTCCATCAGCAAGAGGACCTTCATCGTTTATTTTTCCATAAAAATCCATCAGCTCGCTCAACTGTACTCCATATTTTATATGTTTCCTTAACAGAGTTTTATATCTGTTTATGCTTTGAGGAAACTGTGTTGGCATTGCTCGTGTTGGATTTTTCATCCCCTTGGCATTGTTGGCAAATTTACCATCATTTCCCTTTTCCAACACATTTCCTGGTATCGTTAGTTTAAAAGCTTGTTTATAACCCGTATGAAAGGGTGGAACGATATATAAATCATATACCAAAATATGTCCACTTCCATCCTTACTTCTGTTACTACCTTTTCCGCCAAAACCATCTTTTCCCGCAATACCAGGTATATTATCTTCTCTCAGGTGAACTCCGTGAGTGTTATGGAGTAAAAAGAGATTAACACTTCCTGGCATCGTTGAGTTCACTCAACGCTGGCATTCCTGATAAGCCACCCCTTCCACCATCTGCCCCTTTACCATTCGGCTGTCCTTCCGTTCCATTAAGATAGAGACAGAAATTTTGAGTATTAGCTTTGACTATACACTTTTCTAAATCATTTTCAATTTTTATCAGTTATCAAGGTCGTAAGACTCACGCGACCAGTCTATTCCATCTGCGCCCTTTGCTCCATTCCCCCCATCTTGTCCTTTACTACTATTACCACCATTTGCACTAATAAACATCATAGTAAATCCAGGAGCATATTCTCCATCTGGATCTTTCGCAAAGCCAAACATTTCTTTTCCGATACCAAGAAAACTTCCAGCTGGTCCTCCTGGAAATCCTGGTTCGCCATCCACTCTATCGCACCCTGGAGTGTATTTATCCTCAGCATGTGGAAGCTCATGTTCTTGTTCTCGCATTCCATCTAGCATTATCTTTCGTTTATTAAATACAACCCACTTTGGTGCAATTGCAACAACCTCGAGTTCCTCGCCAATTCGAATTAAATCATTATCTAGGAAGATTGTATTGAAAGCAAATAATTCCAGACGTTTGATACCTCCAGGGCAGTAATCGCTTGGAGGTATGACAGAAAATGTGATGAATTCTCCCTTGATCTGCAACGTATTGTCCAGGCAATTCTTTTGTGGCGCTTCTAGCAGTGTAATGTTGTATATCTTACACAAGCGTTCAAGCTTCACTTTATTTATATTCGCATCTCCTAAGGTCATGTACCTGCCAAATTCCGGCATTACTTTATTTCGATGTAAGTAGAAAGTTTTGAAAAATGAAATAGACCTCTTTTCAAGGGTATGAGATTCTTCTTATTCATGCAAGCATCGTCTATCTCTTGTATAATATTGGCCTTTTCCTTTCGATTTATTTGAACTTCAAAGTCTGCAAACAAGGAGTATAATTCAATTAAGAAGGTGTACCACTTTCCCGAATCTTCAATAAATTTTTCAACCTCTTTCATTTCCCAATTAGGAAGAATTGACAAGTCGCTGCGATTACTGTATGCTTGAATGAATTCTAAGTACTTGTAACAGTTCAAGACATTTTTAAAGTTCTTTTCCGAGACGCCGATCTTCAAATCCATGAGCTGTCTAACCAAATCTCTTAATATCTCTTTACCATGCTTTGCCATCGTTTATGTATTCCCTGAACTTTTCACAATTTTCAGAAGTTTTGTAAAATTATGCTGAAATTCTTGTTTCAAAACATGTACATCGCTAATCTCTGTTTCTCGATTTTCTAAATACTCTAGAATATCTTTGTTTATTTCGAACCTGGCTTCAATAATTCTTTTTGTTATTTGGTCCGTCAGAGCATTGATACGATGATCGTTTTCCTTGTTTGTTGTTACTTGCAGAGATGATGCATAATTGAAGTCACTATTATATTTAGAAGCAAATTTAGCAGAATTGTTTATTAAATATTTTAATCTTAGTTTTTCACCCATCAAAAAAATGATATCAGGGACTGAGCTTTCTTCAGTAGGTCTGGTAAGAATTCCAATTTTATTGTACTTCTTATTTCTATTGACAGTCAATAAATCAGCTACTAATTATTCCCCTCTTTTATCCCCGTATTGAGCCAAGATTTCGGAAGCAAGTAGCAAGCTTTGTGCTATTTTATTTATTAAATAAGTGTGTTTTAACTTGTCAGGATTTTCTAGATTAGTTACGACAAGAGCAGTGCTATTGCTAAATTTCTCAATATTTTTAATAAATTGGGTAGTATGTTTGACTAATTCCAAAAATTCTACCACGTTAATAACAGAATTGTTTTCTGATGAATAGGTAACTGTTAAAATAAATTTAAGTGACTTGGCTTGATTTATATGATTCTCCAAGTGTAGTACTTCGAAGTTAGGTCATTTGAAAAGGTTTTATGGTCGCTAAAAGCAGGAAATTCGAAGTGCGGTGTTCCTATTTCGATATCTATTTTTAATTGAATTGGTGTTAGATCAGAATTTAAAATCTCCTGAGATTTTCCATCTAGACTCTTTGATATTTATTTCTCGATCTCTCCTGTAATAAATTGAACCAAAAGACTTTTGCCTGAGTTTTTTTCCCCAAGTACCACAACCACGTCCTCATTGTGCAGTGATGATTCCTCCTGATCCAAAGTGTAAAGTATCCCTTCTGCTTTCTGGATAAGTTCGAGTTCATCTGATTCCTGGAAGAAAAAATGTTTTATAATTTTACCTCAATGCAGGGTAGACTTCACGCAAAATATTTTTTAGGTATTAAAATTTTAGAAAGATTAAGTAATATGAATATTTACTTTTGTCGAAATTCGAAAATAATTTAAAATGACCCATGTACATATTAATTTTCCATAGGACAATAAAATTGGAATGCTTACTGTATCTGAATTTTCATCGTATATTTCAATGTCTCCCATCAATCCGACAATTTTCCACGTTGTAATTAGCAGTAAAGAATATAAAATCTTCATCCGTAGATCCATGATCCATGTTCTGATTTTTAGCCTTTTAGCCTTTTTAGAATTGAGTAGTTATTGAATAAACAAGTTCGTAGGGTTGCGTAGTCATAAAGCTTCGATAACTATAAATTATGTAAATTAAAATCGTTATAGACTTCTGTCAATATCTTTTACATGTGTCAAATAAGGAAATTACAGGTAATAAATAAAATATTGATAAATAAAATAAAGAATGCATGAGTCATTGCCAAAAAGTTGTGAAATTCAAGACTCGAAGGTGCATTTGATATGTGTAAACGCCACAAATTACCGACCGTCACATGTTTCTTTTTCCACCTGTTTATAATTACAAAAATCTAATTGTCGGCCAGAAACTTTGGGAAATGATAGAAAATATAATAGGGCATCGTTGTCCAGTGCACTAGGGTTCCTATTTGTATTAAAAATATTGTTTTAAAACATTTATAATATTCATCTCGTAGCTCTCGTATATTTGAAATAAAAAATATGTCGGGCGAATATATGCGTTATTACAATTTTTTATTTTTGTTAATTGCAATTGTACTTGAAGTTCTAAACGTTCAGATGAACGAAATTTATGATTTCATTTTGAACTCAAATTTGCTATAAAATGTTGTTTTACTAGCAAATAAACTAATGTAATGATAAAATAGCTCATGATACTTCTCTTTATTTGTAATCGAAACTATATTTCAAGATCAATTTGGGATAAGAAAAAAAATTCGTTCATTTGAACATTCAAAATTTCGAGCACATGAAAATTTCAACAAATTATGTACCGTACGATTTCCGCTCGGTAACCCAGTTACATATGTTTAAAATAATTTTGAAATTTTTTTGTTGTTTATTGAATGTCCACTCGGTAACCTTCCTAACGCGTAAAATATTTTTTCCCAATGTAAAAATGATTCTTGATCTTTTAAATTGGTATACTTTCGTTCTACTTGCACTGAAAAAAATGCTTTTGAATCTATAGCATATGTTATTGCGATCTGCCAGAAGCATATGCTATTGACTTAAAATAACATACAATAGTATTTATAGTATCGCTGTTGATTGAAAAACGGTAAAATTTGATTCAAAAATAGTAAATTTTGATTCAACAGTGATGCTATGAATTCCAGAAGATGTTATTTGAAACCTATAGCATCTGCTTTTGGCAAATCGCAACAGCATATGCTATAAATTCAAAAATATTTTTTTCTCAGTGAGAAATTAGAAATAAAGAAAAAAAATATTTTTTGCTAGTTTTGAGAAGTTTTGTTTTTCATACAATCGATAGTCCGAATTTCCCAACTTTTTGTCAACGACTCACATAATATTAAGTTTAAAAACTTACCGTTGGAAGTTTCACTTGATACTTGCAAATTTTCGCTATTCATAACGCTATTTTTATAACTTAGTCCTCCTTCGTCGAACAAAGCAATAGGAGGATGTGACTTTAAATTTATATTTCATCGACTTACTTTTAGTTCAGCACTAATAATAAAAACGTGTACAAACATTTTTTAACATGCATTCTATAAAATGTACTTATCTCAAGATGTAAAAAAAATACTATTTCGAGTCAAACATAAAAAAATCTACTTTCTTATAAATAAGACATGCAAAGTTTGCATGTGTATAGTTAAAATTTACTAAATATTATAATTTAATGGAAGCAAAATTTATTATTTTATAATGTTTAATTTAAAAATATGCAAGTGTGACCAGAAATTTAGCACTGCGGTCTTGATTAATTTAATTTAATTTGCAGGGAAGCGTTTCTATTTGTATATTCAGAATAAACTTCGAACTTGTTTTTTCAATAAATTCTAATTCTAAATTCTAAACTTATCTTATTATTTTCTAATATATTTTGCATGATTCAATTGAAAAAAGACACAGCAAATTTTAATTCGTAACAAAAAGACTTTTTTTACTCTCTGAGTTAGCAAAAATTTTCACTGATTTCATTCAGTGACCCATTTCTAGCTAAATCACTGCTGAATTAGTTAGAAGTGAATGAAATCAGTGAAAACTGAGCCAGGGAAAACCAAACGGTCTTAAGTCCATTTTTTGATGAAATTGAGTTATCGATACTCCCTTCGTTTTTATTATTTTTTACACCTATTTTAGTGAATAAAATTATGTTTTGCTAAGTATTTACTCATAAATTAGCTATTTAAAAGTGTCGTGATATTTTGGAAAATCAAACTATTTAAGTGAAAGCGTAAGTATTCAATAATTGTTTCTATTGTTTTTTTAAATTCCATGTTCGATATCTAATCTTTTGCCAAATAGAAAAATTATAAAGAAAATAATTAAAATTCAAATAAAAAATAACGTTTTGAACTTAATTGGTTGCTACGTATTTGATGGTATTATAATGAATAAAAATATTCATTTTAAGTCATTTCTTGTGTGATTTGTTGTATTTTTTTACATGTAATCCCAAGGAAAGTAAAAAGGTTCTAAGTTCACCAGCACTTTCATAGAATTATAAAATTTATACGTTGGACCGTGTATTTTAATGGTCATCAGATTGGTCCATCACACTACACAAACACATAAATTGGACTCAATTTGTTGTAAATTATAGATTTAAGAAGGTTTTTCGTCTCTCCTGTAAAATTAGATTGAATGGATTTAGGACCATTTGGTTTTTCCTGGTTCAATTTTGACTGATTTAAATTTAGCGAGTACTGCGCAGGTCAAGAATCAATTTTGCCATCTAAAAACATTGCCTACCGCTTGCTGAGATAAGGCAAGATTTGTTCAATAATAATTAACAATAATAATTCAATAATAATAATAATAATTCAATAATAATTAACAAATAATAATTAACAATATCAGCTCAATGTTTAAAAAATATTGCCTACGAAATTATTGAATATTTTCAATAATTTCGTAGATAATATTTTTTAAACATTGAGCTGATCGAGTGTAAAAGTACAAGTGTCGATAAATTCTTGTTTTAATTTATGTTTGAAATTGACTCCTGGAACTCCTGATAGCGTTCACACATGTTTACTCTATCAAAAGCTTCAGGTATTTTTATTTATAAAATTCGATTTATTTTCTTAAGTTATTAATTTATCTACTAAATATTTAAACTTTTAACTTTTTGAGGACAAATTTGAGATATGTATAATCGTAAAAATCCGTAGATTCTCTAGTTTTAACTCGCAAAACACGAATTTCAAAATGAAATAAATTTTCACTTTGAACATTTTAATTCTCCTCAATCGTCATTGTTATGGGTATGAATAGAATGACTAGATATAGAAGAATATTTGGGTATATAAACTCCACTGATTTACAATCCTTCTCTGCTATTGTTTAGTTAATGGTGCAATATTTCATATGGGAAAAACCAAAACGCTTAACTAGTTGTAAACTCAAATTCTCATGTAGCGTAGCGTTATTTCAAATATTTAATTTTGAAGATTTGGTAAAATATTTCCCTTTAAATATTCTGGCCTAAATTATATTTCAAAAGGTCTCGAGATTCGTAGATTGCAAGCCGACTGGCGTGCCGTGGCGAGCTGCATCCACGCCCAGTCTAAGCCTCTAGGACCTCTAGGTAAACACCATACAAATAGTAGAAGATAAAACGGTATGATTTGTGTAGTTGTACGGGCAGTGGACAATTCAGTCCCGGGTACCTGTGTACTGTTCCTCCACCCAGTCAGTTTCCTCTCAATTGGTCATTCAGCTTTAGCTTGCTCGACGAGGGCTTAACTCAACTGTCACCTTCCCACAGCATGGGGTCAATAAGGCCTAATGGGACGAATATTAGAAAATCTATTTTTATGCAATTTTATATTAAGCGATTCAAAAACAAGA
>JBAGKK010050914.1:0-10067 GCA_037177015.1 Euceroptres primus
AAATGGGTCTGGTATGACGGTTTCAAATAATGGGCCTAACAAAGTTGGCGAAACATAGAAACTACCGATATATGCCGGGTCTGGTTTCGTACGCCGCACATAGTGGGACTGACAAGGTTGGACCAACCTATATATATAAATAATATACAATATAATATAATAATATAATATATATAATATATATATAGGGTCTGGCTGGTAAAATGGTCATAGTTTTTTGGGTATTTTTCTGATTGAGAAAATTAACCAAGGGCATCTTGTTTTGACGCAGAAGTTTTTATGAACTTTTAAAAATTGCTAAGTGATCAGAAGTTACAAACTATTTTTTTCATGGGAATAACGAACTAAAACTGTCCACAAGTTTAGACCGTAGGTTTCCAAAGTTTTTTAGGTATTTTTTCGATTGAGGAAGCACATGAAGGTAGTCTTGTTTTGACGGAAAACTCTTTTGAGCTTTTGACTAACAATTAACTAAAATATGATTGAAAAACCCATCAGAGTTTTAACTAATTGGTGAAGTAAGAAGTCAGTTATGATTTGATTGATAATTACTTAAATTTAACTTATTTAGATTAGGAGAGTTTAAATTCCTAACGATCCAGCTTCGAACCCTTGCCTTGCTGGACCATTTAGATCTCCGGATCCTTTAAAACTTAAAGGTTCCAATCCCTATACCTAAGTGTGCACTCTCAATTTGGATCAGTAAAAAATTACTGATTCCCAGTATTCGATTATTCCTTAATTTAATCACTGAAATTTGACTGCTTATCAGTGAAAATTCTCTTTAACTTTAAATTATTGAAAAGCGAGCCACTAATTTACTGTATTGTCCCTAAAGTAAGGCTCACTTTTCACTAACTTAAAGGACCCACCACCAAAACAACTAGTCATGATCTGACCAAATCCTTTTGGGAAATTTTTTCTATTTTTATGAACTACAAGATAAATTATTATTAGCTAAATCCGTCAGGACCTTCTCTCTCATGTATTTGGTGCAGGGTACCACCTCGCACCAAATAGTGAAATTCCAGAAAATTCACTAAATAAATCAGTAATTTTTACTGGTGAATCAGTGAAACATTACAGAAATTTTTAGTAATTTTCACTGATTCTCGGTCGAATTTCACTAATTGAATTAAAGAAAAATCGTTTACTAGGAACCAGTCACTTTTTACTGATTCAAATAAAGAGTTTAAAGAGAAAAACTGTTGAGACATAAAATTAATTAAATTGATTAATTAAATCGGTGAATTATTTCCGGTTGCAAGCTCAAAATACTTTCCAAAGTTTTATCACGTATCACCCTCTAAACATCCAGAACTCCTTTTGGTAGCACAGTGATACGTATAAAAAAGTCCTATGGTTGCTACGTAGTTTTCGTTTGCTTTTCAATAAAGTCGATGCTTTTTCCGATTGTAGTGCGAACTTTTTATATTGTTGTATTATTTTGTATTTTTGTTGTGTTCCTTTCTTCGTTTACCGCTTTGCTTGTGTTTTTTTTTTAAATTGGATTTTTAATCCAAAATGCCTCAGTTCACAACTGAGGAGTACTGCGATATGTACCTAACTTTTAGTGCGTCCAATTGAAATGCTCGGACGGCTGCTTTGGAATATGCCAGGCTTTATTCTGACAGGAGTCATCCAACCTTCCAAGTTTTTTCAAGGCTGGATAGAATATTAAGAGAAGCGAGCAAAATTTTCAATCATTACAGGGAAGTCGGAGGTCGGCCACAAAATATCCTCGGAGAGGAGCGAGTTTTGAACCATTTTCGCCCCAAACACCAGTTGTCGTAAAGCTGAACTTCAACTGAATAAATGTAGAAGCTCAATCCACAGGATTTTAAAAGATACTGGCAACCATCCCTATTACTTCACAAAAGTAAAACAATTGATGCCGCAGGACTATCCATTGAGGCAAAAATTTTGTCGGTGGATTTTGCGAAATCCAGTTATTGCCATTCATCTTGTGGACAGATGAAGCGAAATTTACCCATGAAAGCATGTTCAACGTCCATAACGAACATTATTGGGATACTGAAAACCCGAATGTCTTCCGCGAGAAGGGATTTCAAAACAAGTTTAAGATCAATGTTTTAGCAGGCTTAATCTGAGACAAATTTTTTTGTCCACACATATTTCTGGAAACTTTAAAGTAAGTGGATTAAAAAAAAATAATAACTCTTCAAATCTGCCTTCTCCAGAAATATGAACTTTTTTCTCATGTTTTGCAATTTCTTTAAACCTCCTAAAATCTTTCATATTTTTGAACTCTGCAATGTTTTGAAATCTATCGCAATCGATCACACCTTCTGAACTCTGAATATTTTTTGGAATCTATTCAAAGGTTATTTAAAACTTTAAAATCTTTTTGCAGTAGTTTAAAATCTTATAAAAATTAAAAAAATTTGAAATCATAAAATCATCGAAAATTCGAGTAATGAAACCATCTGACTGTAATAATTTTTAGGGCGAGATATATTTACAATTCCTGCAGAACATTCTTCCTGATCTCCTGGTAGCGGCAGATGTGCCTCCAAAGGTGATCCAGTATATGATCTATCAGCACGATGGTTGCTCCGCACAGGCATGCTGTGGCGTTCAATAACGAACAATTTGAGAATCGTTGGATCGGGTACAAAGCTCGGAACTAAAGAGATACTGATTACATTCAGTGGGCACCAGGTAAACTTAAAAGCAAAATTCCCAAAAAAATTTTTAATAATTTTGTTGCATACTAGCATTACTTGTCTTTATGATTATAAATGTTTAAGTTTTAAGAAATATGTTTAACCCTTTATCGAATACAGATGTAAATTTTGTGAAAATTAACAGTTCTCTTGATTAGCCACTAGAATCTCTTTCCGACAAACAGATTTAATTTTCATTTGTTGAGGTTATTTTTGAATTTACCGGGCGATCCTTAGTCGCCTTTGTAGTACTACCTCCTATATCTAAAGTGAGTGCAAGCCTTCCTTTTCACTTTCATGTGGCTCGCCTTCCCTCGCCATTTTATTCATTCGTTCGAGTCCTATCATTCTCATGTGTGTAACACTTTTGCTAACTGTATCAATAAATCTAGTGTCCAGTGATTGTAGTGTCTTATTGTAGTGTTCACATTAAACCAACACACTCCTGCTCACAGGTTATGGACCCAGGACATTGGAATTAGTGGTGATTTGTGAAAACTACGCAATTTCGTGACAAATTTATTTAGCGGTTAAATCGGCGCGTCGCGTCGTTGTGTTGCCAAAGCAAAAATGGCTTCGAGAAATCTTACGCGAATCGAGTCTCTAAATAAAGAAAATTATGATACGTGGAAGATACAAATGGAAGCATTACTGATAAACGACGCATGGGGCTACGTTAATGGCCAAAAACCGAAACCGGCAGGTTTGAGCGCGTCGGAAAACGAGGTGAGTGCGTGGACGACGAACGATAACAAAGAAAAATCGGACTTAATTTTGTCGATACATCTTTTGGAATTGAAGCAAGTGAAGGGATGTAGTACGTCTCGTGAAGTGTGGTTATAGCTAGAAAACATTTATCAGTCGAAGAGGCCAGCTCGAAAAGCTACCCTGCTGAAACTGCTGATGCTTCAAAAGATGGAAGACGGTGACGACGTACGCGAGCACGTTCGAAAAATTTTTGACGCCTTCGACAAATTAAGCAAAATGGATGTAGAAATAAACCAGCATTTGTTGGCAATTACGCTTCTGTACAGCCTACCTCCTTGTTTTGAAAATTTCAGGTGCGCGATCGAGTCTCGTGATGAATTACCGTCATCGGAATCATTTCGTGTAAAAATAATCGAAGAAAGTGACGCTAGAAAAAACGATACTCGTGTCACGACACAGAACGCGATGTTCGCGAATAAGTATTCGAATTCAAATAAGGGCTATACGGGAGGAAAATAATACGTCCAGTAAAAAATGGTGCGTTGACAGCGGAGCAACGTCACATCTATGCAAAGAACAACGCAACTTAGCGAGTAATAACTCAACGAAAATCAAAGGAAAGGGAACGGTCACGGTTGCCACCGATGTTGATAGAAGGATGAAGAACGTCTAACTACACAACGTGTTATACGTCCTTGACCTTCTCGAGAATCTGCTTTCTGTCTCGAAAATGACAGACAAAGACTATGAAGTGATTTTCTACAAACTTCACGCCACCGTCATTGACAATGATGGTAACATACAGTTAATAGCAGATCGTGTCGGTGATTTATATTACGTACGCGGAATTCAGCAACAAGAGTTCCAGAAAATATCTGAAGAAAACAATGCTGCAAGGGGGGCATCGGAATCAATCGAGACGTGGCATCGGCGCGGCGCTTGGGGCATATTAACGTGCAAGATCTTCAGAAAGCCAAACGAAGCGAAGCAGTACACGGTATTAATCTCGAAAAAGGAGAAGGCAAAATAGAATGCGAAATCTGCCTTCGCGGAAAAATGACGACGACCCCATTCCCCACGAAATCTGAGAGGAAATCAGAACTACTCGATTTAGTTCACTCTGATCTCTGTGGCCCAATGAGAGTCGAATCAAAGGGAAAATCTAAATATTTTATAACTTTCATCGACGATCGTTCAAAATGGTGCGAAATACGATTTCTAAAAAAGAAAAGCGAGGCTTTTGAAAAGTTTAAAGAATTCAAAGCACTGGTTGAAAATCAGAAAGAAAAGAAAATGAAGTGTCTTCAATCTGATAACGGAACGGAATATCTCAATAAAGAATTCGACGAGTTTTTAAAGAAGAATGGAATCCAGCGAAGACTAACCGTCGCTTACAATCCGGAACAAAATGGGATAGTAGAGAGGAAAAATCGGACTCTTCTGGAAATGGCGAGATGTCTTCTCATACAGTCAGGTCTGCCGTCTTCTTTTTGGGCTGAAGCCGTTTTGACCGCTAACTATATTCGAAAAAGATGTCCAATTAGCAGCCTGGCTAGTAGAACTCTGTACGAAGATTGGACAGGAAAAGTTCCAGACGTAAGTCACCTCAGAGAATTTGGAAGCAAAGTCTTCATTCTAGACAGAGTACTTGGAAAAGGGAAGCTCGAGAAACGAGGTAAGAAAGGAATTTTTCTAGGTTACGCCTCTAAAAAAAATCGCTACGAAGAATTTGCACCGGAAGACCTTGATCAACGGAAAGATGACGTAAGTCCTGCTGAGTTCATCGTCGTCGTTTTGCAACGAAACGAAAATTGTCGGCATAACGTTCCTCTCATTGAGGCGCAAGATGTAGATGATAGGAACGAGGATGGCGAGGATAAGAACGTCGAGAACGAATTCGAAGAAGACAACATCGAGAACGAGATCCAGGGAAACGAAGCAGAGGCACTCAGAAGAGGTGCAGGAAGGCCGAGAAAAATCTTAACAGGACAGCGAGGAAGACCACGGAAGGAATATCATCTACCACGTGACGAGGCCAGGTATGTAAAATCAGAGAAAGCTTTTATCGCTGAAATTCCTTTAAAAGAGGCAATCTCTGGTCTACATGCTGATGACTGGCTTCATGCTATGGCGGATGAAACGAAGTCTATTCTGAAGAATGACACGTGGCAGTGGACGAACGTCCTGAAAATCAACAAGTGATTGGTAGCCGCGTTGTCTTGCGGAACAAATTTAAACCGGATGGATCACTGGACAGAAGAAAATCCAGAATTGTGGCACGAGGTTTCGCTCAGAGGCCAGGGATTCACTTTAATCAAACTTTCGCGCCGGTAGCCCGTCTTAGCTCTATTCGCTTATTAGTAGCTCTCACAGCGGAATACGGAATGAAAATCAGACAGCTGGACGTTACTATGGCGTACCTGAATGGTACGATAGAAGAAGAAATTTACATGGATACCCCACAACTTCTAACAGAAACCTTGGAAATGATCGTCCAAACAGAAACGAGTAGCAGTAAAATTGGGAACAAAGCAGAACGGATGCTGAAGCAACTGGAAACCGGAAATAAGGTATGCCTTTTAAACAAATCCCTTTACGGTCTACGACAAGCCGAACGAAGCTGGCACGAGAAACTGGACAAAGTATTGAGAAGATTTGGAGCAACCTCTGCCAGCGCAGATCCCTGCGTGTATCACATAGAACGAAGGGAAGACTCGTTTCTTATTGCCATCTACGTGGACGATATCTTGGTTCTTTCACGGGACAGTGCCAAAATTGCAAAATTGAGGGATTATCTTTCGCAAGAGTTCGAGATAAAAGATCTTGGCGAGCCTAAGTACTGTCTTGGAATTGAATTCACTCAAGATGGAAACAAGATCTTCATGCACCAAAGAGAATACATACGAGACGTACTGGATCGATTTGGGATGGCCGATTCAAAACCTGTGGACACCCCCCTGGACGTAAACGTGAAATTGACAAAACTGGAACAGGATCCGGACATCGAAGAAAGGAAACTTCCATACCGTGAATTGGTGGGTACACTGATGTACTTAGCAATAGCAACGAGACCCGACATAGCTCATGCCGTCAGTGTTTTAAGCCAGTTCAATACGTGTTTTGGACAAGTTCATTGGACTGCGGCAAAGCGTGTGTTACGCTATTTGAAAAGTTCAGTCGATCTGGGCCTAACCTACGAGCCGAGAAGAGAATCTCTCAGAGGTTATGTCGATGCAGATTGGGCCAGCTGTTTAACAGATCGACGTTATTATACCGGGTATGCTTTTATTCTGGGAAACGGTGCAGTTTCTTGGGATTCAAAGAAACAACAAACAGTTGCTCTGTCATCGACGGAAGCGGAATACATGGGACTGGCGGAAGCTGCCAAGGGAACCATTTATCTCCGAGGATTTTTGTGTCAGTTGGGATTTAAAAATCTGGCCGATGCAAAGGTATTCAATGACAATATAGGAGCACAAAAACTTGCTGAGAATCCGACCTTTCATGCCGGAAGTAAGCATATCGACATCAGGCACCACTTCATATGCGAAACGTTGCGGAACAAGGAGTTGCAGCTGAAACACATCTCCACAAACGACATGGCTGCCGATGTGTTAACTAAAGGATTACTAAGACCGAAACATCAGCGTTGTGTGGAACAACTCGGTCTCAGAAATTTGAGATCATCTTAGAAAGTTCGACATCGTCTCGAGGGGGAGTGTTGAGGTTATTTTTGAATTTACCGGGCGATCCTTAGTCGCCTTTGTAGTGCTGCCTCCTATATCTAAAGTGAGTTCAAGCCTTCAGCTTTCCTTTTCACTTTCATGTGACTCGCGTTCGCTCGCCATCTTATTCATTCGTTCGAATCCTAGCATTCTCACGTGTGTAATACTTTTGCTAACCGTATCAATAAATCTAGCGTACAGTGATTGTAGTGTCTTATTGTAGTGTTCACATTAAACCAACACACTCCTGCTCAAAAAATTAAACATGCATTATGTTCCAATTATATTCCAAGAATATAATTATTTCCAGATCACCGGATCTCACTTCACTAGACTATTCATTGTGGGGTTATCTGAAAACCTCTGATTATTATTCAACACCGTTACCTCGCGATTCAGTTGAGGCCGAAAGGACTGTTTAATGAGAGACATACATTTTAAACAGGTGGTCACATGTATTTCTTTATTTCCTTAAATAATAAAAAGATTCATAAAAAATTGTCAATTTTCTAAAAGCACGTCAGAGTTTTCCGTCCAAACAGGACTCTATTCGTTGGCTTTTTCAATTGCAAAGCAACACCAAATACATGAAAATCTACAATTTTATCAGGTGATCGAAGGTAGTTTTTAATTTTCATCAATAAAAAAAGGGTTACAACTTCTGATCAGTTAGCAATTTTTTTAAAGCTCAAAAGAGTTTCCCGCCAAACTATGACTCCCCTCATTAGTTTCCTCAATCAAAAAAGTAGCCAAAAATCTTTGGAAATTCAAGTTTTGTTCATAAAAGTTGCCCGTCAAAACAAGACTATAACTATAAAAAAGTTTATAACTTTTGATCACTTGGCAATTTTTTAAAAGCTCATCCGAGTTTCTCGTCAGAACAAGGCTCCCTCCATTGGCTTCCTCAATCGAAAATCTACCCAAAAATCTTTGGAAACCTACGTTTTAAACTTGTGGTCAGATTTAGTTCGTTATTTTCATGCACAAAAACAAATTTTATAACTTCTGATCATTTAGAAATTTTTAAAAATTTCATTAGTATTTTCTGTCAAAACAAGACTCCCTTAGTAAGTTTTCTCAACTAAAAAACTACCTAACAATTCTTGAAAACTAAGTTTTAAATTTTCGGTTAATTGTAGTTTGTAATTTTCATGAATAGCAGCAAAATTTATAACTTCTGTTCACTAAGCAATATTTAAAAGTACGTAAGTATTTTCCGTCAAAACAAGACGCCGATGGTTAGTTTTCTCGACCAAAAAACTACTCGAAACCTACGTTTTAAACTTGTGGTCAGATGTAGTTCGTTATTTTCACAAGCAAAAAAAAAAAATGTTATAACTTTTCATCACTTAACATCTTTTTACAAGCTCATAAGAATTTTCCGTCAAAACAAGGCTCCCTTGGTTAGTTTTCTCAATCGACAAACTACCCAAAAACCTTTGGAAAAGAATATGTTGATCAGGGGATGCAATGCAATTTTTTTCCATGAATAAAAATAAACTTTAGAACATCTGAACACTTAGGAATTTTTTAAAAGCTCATAAGAGTTTCACACCAAAACAACATTCCCTTGGTTAGTTTTCTTAATCCAAAATCACTTAACAATTTTTTAAAAGCGTATAAGAGTTTTCCGCCAAAACTAGACTCTTTTGGTTTGCTTCCTCAATTGAAAAACTACCCAAAGAATCTTTGAAAACCAACGTTTTCATCATTGAACCGTATTAAGTATTTTATTTTCCGAAATTTTAATTTCAAAACATTAAATGTTTCTTGTACCTTTTGGCATAAAACAAAGATAATAATAGCAGCAGTCAAATTTTGCAGCCTCGAAATTGAGTGATTTTTCTGGAATTTTACAAGTACTAAGGGTTGTACGGGGCGGTTTTCTTATTCACTAGAGGGAGATGAAACTTTTTCTTGTATCTTTCGACAGAAAACAAGGATAAAATTGTGAGCCTTGAGGGGATAACCTCTACTGAATACAGGGGTATACTTGTTCCTGAATTCTTTTGAATTTACCTTAAATTCTTTGAATTCTTTTGAATTCGCCTTGTCTTCTGTGAATTCTTTTGAATACATCTTGTATTCCTCGATTTTTTTCAATTCAGTTTATATTTTTGAATTATTATTTTAAATTCATCTTGTATTCTTATTTTGAACTCTTTCAATTCATTTGAGTACACCTTGAATTCTTCTTAATTCTTTTGAGCTCTTTGATTTCTTGAATTGAGGTGTACATCAAAATTGCTAGTGACTTCGGGCTCACCCCTCGTTGAGCCCCGAAATTACGTGATTTTTCTGGAATTTTTCAAGGACTAAGAGTTGCCTGAGGTGGTTTCCAGGTTTCCACATGCGCTGGGGGGGGGGGGTTCCCCCTTTTATCGGTTTTAGCAAAAACTTTTCAGTCAAGTTTTTTTTTTGCAGTACTTTGATCCAGAATATAAAAAAGCTTATTAAACTTATTAGTTTGTTTCAAGTTTCTTTCCAGCAAGACTTGTATCATTTATGTCAAAAATAAATGCTGCTTTTTAATCCAAATTTCGTCTCTTTCGTGTACCAATTCTTTAAAGTCGACTACAATAGTGGCTCTGCCAAAAATTATTTTCTAATTTGATTTCTTTTTTCAAGTTGAGGGTGAAGTTGCTGCATTTCGTTGCAGTCTCCCTTTTCCCGACGTTGAAGTCGAAGCGACTTGAATATTGCTTAGGTTCGCACACACATTTTCATCAAATGCACACGTATACTCTTTTTCCTACTGCAATTTTCTGATTGGTTGATCCTTCATTATTATTTACTCGTTAATTATGCATCCCACAAATTTTTTTTATTAGAATTTTTTGTTGAGTTTTTTATAACTAATATACACATATTTTCAACGCGAAAATTGGAAAAGAATCGATATTTAGACCCACGATAGGGACAGAAAGCTTACATGACTTTAGTAACG
>JBAGKK010050925.1:0-10067 GCA_037177015.1 Euceroptres primus
AGCCAACTACATACATCAACATTTTCTACGAAATTTATTATTGAGGGTCAATACAATCTCCCCACCGATTATTAATATAAATAATATAAAATAATATAAATAAATATAAAATTAATTAAGAATAAGTAATATAAACCGTTTTTAGCCAATAAACAAGTCAAGTACGATTATTAACCCTTAAAGGACACTTGGGGTCACTGTAACCCCACGGAAGTATTTTCTTGCATAACAAAAATTTTAACCATAATTATTATGCACATTAATAAGCAAAATCAATGCGATCCACCTACCTAACTTTTCACGAAAATCACCGCATTCATACTCGAAATAAATACATTCTTTTCAATGCTCCACATCAGACTAATTTTCTATGCAAAGTCTGGCATCTGTAGAGTATATTCCAGAAACTTTTATTACGAAATACCCAAAATTAATGCAGTTAAGAATTTCTTCGTAAAACTCCGATTTTCTACGTCTTTTTTCAAGCATTTTTTTCGAATAGTTAAATTATGACTGAGGCTTTGGAAATATTTTGTTCCTATTTTTTATTGTTTCAACATCACTCATGATTTTTTACATTCTCATCAGAGAAGGTATTAGATTTGTGTAAAATTTGAACCCCCCCTCTGTTTTTGTCGAATATCCACGTTTTGAGACCCCCTGAACCCAAAAAAATAGTTTTCGCGAATGTGTCTGTCTGTGTGTCTGTAGACTTTTATCGGTTAACACGATAACTTTTGAAAGAATTGACAGATTGGATTGGCCTATGGTGTACTCTTTTAGTGTCCTAAAATGAAGGTCAAGTTTCAGCCAAAAATATCGTTTAATTTTGATCTGACAGCTATTTTAAGTTCATGGGGTCAGTGAGACCCCATGTGTCCTTTATCGAATTATTTGGAGGTGTGTCCTTTAAGGGTTAAGTAAATAAACCCTATATAAAAACAGAAATTATCCCAATACAATATACAAACAGAAAAACTAAAAGAAGTAGGTCATACTACTTCTTCTTCTAGAGTCGGGATCTTAGGTACAACTTTTACGTATTTTTTGAGGTTTTTTAAAACTTTATGATAAAAAAAAAATTTCAGTGTTTTCATTTTTACAGACAGTTAGACGTTAGAGGACTCAATTCTGGAGAGAATTTTGCAATGCTTTTACAGAGGTCGCGTAAAATCCCACACTCATCCTCAGTAAAGTAGAAATCCTTCTGAATCTGATATGCTAGGAGATTATTATTACGATTCTCATTATCGCATTAAAAAACATACTTAAAGTGAGTTTGTACCTATGTAATAGACCCACCATACGCGAATAGCCCCACTCTCCGGTACCTATTGTAAAAGTTTTATAAACATTAGAATAAAATTGTAGCCTGCAGAAAACTTTTACTTAAAATCCAGTTTTTGAATTTTATTGTTTTTTTTGCCTGTGGCATTGTTTGCGAAAAAAATCTCAAAGTTGTGATTTCCCTTTACCACAAAAATGGATAAGCTCACACAAAATTAACAGGATATCTTCGCTAAATAAGTATAGATTTAAAAAAAAAATTGACAAAAAATGTAAAGGAGAGATTTTCGATAAGATCGATTTTTTATATTTATAAAAAAAGCGAGATCATTTTCTTAATTTGGAACTATTTTTCAAATTTTCAGTGGATTTCAAAAGAGGACGATAAACTTTCTAAAATCAAGGAAGCAAACTCGAATATCTTATTCATTAGTTCCAAAAATAGAGTTAAAGGAAATTTGGTCGCTCTCTAAATCTGAATAAATGAAAATTAATGAAAACTAATTTACTTTAGTGAAGATGTCTAACTATTATTATAAGTTGTATTTCACTATTTCTTGTAGTAATTTGCAACTTTTCACTAAAGTTTTAGTTAAAATTACTTATAATTAGTGAAAATGTTCACTACAGTAAATTAGTAAATCAACTTTCACTAACTCAGATTTAGAGAACACTTTTTTTTTAATTGACATTTAAAGTTTAAGTACGTAACATTTTGGAAATTTTTTTTTTTAATCGGAAAAATAGTCCTAGGTCATTTCAAAAATCGTTTTTTCTCTGTTTTTAGTTCCTACGTTGAATAGAAGTAGGTTGCAGAATTCATATACATGGAATACAAGAAAATAATAATAAGTACGGCACATTCTCATATGTGGTGTTATAAAATGTGGGAAAACCAATAGCAGTCGTTAGGAAAGCCTCTGTCTCTTTATCTAATGTCTCTTTTAAGCTTATATCTCTCTTTGTCAGATTTGTCCTTGAACTTTTATAACGTTATTAATCGAACAGCCTATTAGAAATCTAGTTTTATGGGGTCAATAGGTTGCTTTAGAAAAACAGTGTCCGCGAAAAGGACTGGCAATGCATCAGTAATGAATCTCTGTCAGGATAGCGTGCTGAGATATTCAAATTACTCAAATTGGTTCAGGCGATGTCTGCGCAGTGTAAACCTTTTCTCATCTTACGATCTACATATCTTTTTCTTTCTCACGTGTCCTATTGCACTTTCGTAATGATAAGACTCACTAATATGAAATCATCTTGAGCTGAGGTTAAAACAAGAAATGGGAACACTTCAAATTCCCTGAAATCAGTTATATAAACTAACATAAAAGGTAATTAGCTAATAACAACATCATAATTAATCACTTTTAATTATAATCACTTTCGATACTTAATTTTCGGTACCATCTCAATTCCCCCAAATTTTAATTCTCCCAAAGTTTATTTTCCCCAAAAATTGAAACAAAGAAGTACGAGTTTATAAGATAGGAGTGCCCGTTATTAAAAGCCAATAAAGTCGGTAACGACGATATTAAAAAACGAATAGATATCGCTCCAAAGTACTTTTTGAAAGTAAAGACGACATGCCATGAAGAGAAATAACCAGTTTGACAAATTTTGAGTTATTTTAGTGTTTTTCAACAAAAATTGATATTTGTAAAGAAAAATTATTATCTCTTGATGGAAAATTACAAGTTTGTAAAATTTTAGGTTATGTTAGGGGTTTTTGAGTGAAATTAATAGTTTTATAGAAACATAAGTACCTTTTGATGGAAAATTCAAGTTTGTAAAATTGTAGGTTATATTAGGGTTTTTCGAGGGAAGTTAATATTTTTATTGAAAAATCAGTACCTATTGATGGAGAATTACAAGTTCGTAAAATTTTAGGTTATGCTAGTTTTTTTTCAAGGGAAATTAATACTTTTATAGAAATATCAGTACCTTTTGATGGCAAATTACAAGTTTTATAGAACCAAAAATATCAATTTCTGCTGAAAAACCCTAACGTAACTTAAAATTAACCAAATTTGTGATTTTCCATCAAAAGGTACTGATGTTTCTATAAAAGTATTCATTTCTCTTGAAAAACCCTAATATAACCTAAAATTTTACAAACTTTAATTTTCCATCAAAAAGCACTAATATTTCTATAAAAACATTAATTTCCTTCGAAAAACCCTAACGTAACCAAAAATTTTACGAATTTGTAAATTTCCATCCAGAGGTAATGACTTTTCAATAAAAATATTAATTTCCAGGGAAAACCGGTAACATAACCTCAAATTTTGTGAACTTGCAATTTTCCATTAAAGGGTAACGATTTTTCTTTAAAAATATCAATTTTCGTTGAAAAACACTAACATAACTTAAAATTTGTCAAACTGGTTATTTCACTTCATGAAATGTGGTCTGCACTTAATATAATTAGTTTTAATTTCAAGAAGTGCTTTGGAGCGACATCTATTCGTTTTTTAATATCCTCATGACGGACTTCATTCACTTTTAATAACGGGCACTTCTATCTTATAAACTCGTACTTCTTTGCTTCAATTTTTGGGGAAAATAAACTTTGGTAGAATTAAAATTTAGAGGAATCGAGATGGTACCTAATTCTCGAAATTGAGATTTCGATAGTTCGAATTCGATTTATGATTCTTCGAATTCGATTTATTTACCAGAGGTCTTTTACCTAACTATTCTTTTAGCTCAGGAAGCCCCGTTTTCCGGGTAATCAATTATTCCTTGTAGACTTTGTTAACCACCCTGACTCGTTAACGAATCATTAATTACTTCGAACAATTTCCTGCAGACTGAACTTACAAGACCAGAGCTTCGCTTATTAATACACTTTCAGAATATAAAATTCTTTAAGAATGCTTTGGAAAACTGAAAAATTGAAAAATATACAGAACCGGCCAGAATTGTCAGTCTACTAAAAACAAAATCGTATTAAAAACATGCCTCTATTCTTTCTTGGATATCTCAACAAACAATTATGTTAGAAAATTTTTTTAAAAATCGTTAGAAAGCTTATTAAATTTCGCTGCGATTGATCCCTACTCGAAGTATTTTTAATAAATAGGGACTGCGAGAGTATGTAAGAAAGACAGACCTATTTTCCGTTTTTAACCAATTTTCGATTCTCAACTTCCACAGTCTGTATGCTTTAGGGTAGTAAATGGAGAAAATTGAAACTCCGCTAAAGTAAAGCTTAAGATCTCCTCTTTAAAATGAGACCAAGAACCTAATAAAAAATTATCGGATTCTCGAATTATCTTGAATAATGTAGAAGCATGGCCAAGACGAAAATCTGTTCTTTGAGCGGCAGTCGAACTTCTGCCTCTTGTTAACACATGGGAAACAAGAGACGGAAGACTGCGCACAGTGTGCCAGAAAATGAAGAAAAGTATCAAAATTCGCACTACACTAGAAACATGGCGGAATATATTTTTTTTGCGCGAATTGACAGTTTGGCACATTACCTTCAATTATTCCTTTATCGTTTTTAGGAGCATTTAAGAGTAATATAGCTATGGAATGCCCAAAAACTGAAAAAATGGAAAAATTATCATTTTCGCTTACACAGAGCCATAAAAAAGAGGCATATGAGTCTGAAAATTTGTACTCGGAGGTTTCTGGGGTCGACGAGTACGAATCTTAAGTCCGATAATTAAATTTTTTAAATTCAAGATGGAGGATCCAAATTTACAAAAAAAGGCATATGAGTCTGAAAATTTGTACTCGGGGGTTTTTGGGGTTGGCGAGAACAAATCATAAGTCTGATAATTAAATTTTTCAAATTCAAGATGGCAGATTCAAAATGGCGGATCTAAATTTACAAAAAAAAGGCATATAGCTCTGAAAACTTTTACTCGTGGGTTTCTAGAGTCTCTGAGTACGATTCTCAAGTCAGGAAAATAAAATTTTTAAATTCAAGATGGCGGATTAGAATTTACAAAAAAAGGAGGTAATTTAAACTGGACTGTTTTTGAGGTCGCTAAAAATACGATTCGGTTTGGCAATTCTGATTTCAGAGTCGATTTCAGCAGGCCAAAATACTATAGGAAACTGGTCTAGAATCCTTTCCATTTTTTGTTTTAGATCATTTACTACGAAAAAATATTGTTGTGAGGGATTTCTTTGTGGTTTAGGATAAAAATACGATTCGGTACGGCAATTCTGACTGCAGAATCAGTTTCAGCACGCCAAAAACTATAAATAATATTAGTCTGATGCAGAATCCTTTTGTTTTTTTAGATCATTTTTAACGAAAAAACACGGTTTTGAAGAGTTTTTTGGGGTTAGGATAGTAATATAATTTTATACGGTGATTCCGACATCAGAATTAGTTTTAGCGCACGAAAGTAGGATAGAAAACCTTAGTCTGTATCATTGTTCTCACTAATTTTTTCTGATACATCATTCTAAACAAAAAAAGCACTTTTTTAAGCCGTTTTTTGAGGTTAGAATAAATAAACGCTTATGTAAAAAATTATCAAAAAAAACCAGGGGATTCTGGATCAGACTAATATTATTTATAGTTTTTGGTGTGCTGAAACTGATTCTGCAGTCAGAATTGCCGTACCGAATCGTATATTTATCCTAACCACAAAAAAATCCCTCAAAACAATTTGTTTTTCGTAATAAATGATCTAAAACAAAAAATGGGAAGGATTCTAGACCAGTGTAGAGTTTCCTCCAGTATTTTGGTCTGCTGAAATTAAATCTGAAGTCAGAGTTTCCATTCCGAGTCGTATTTTTAGCGACCTCAAAAACGGTCCAGTATAAAATACCTCCTTTTTTTTGTAAATTTGAATCCGCCATCTTGAATTTAAAAATTTCATTTTTCTGACTTGAGAACCATACTCAGAGACTCCAAAAACCCACGAGTAAAAGTTTTCAGAGCTATATCCCTTTTTTTGTAAATTTGGATCCGCCATCTTGAATTTAAAAAATTTAATTATCGAACTTAAAATTCGTACTCGTCGACCCCAAAAACCCCCGAGTACAAATTTTCAGACTTATCTGTTTCTTTTTTATGGCCCTGTGTAAGCAAAAATGATAATTTTTTAATTTTTTCAGATTTTGGGCATTCCATAGCTATAGTATATTTAAATGCTCCTAAAAACGATAAAGGAATTATTGAAGATAATGTGCCAAACTGTAAATTCGCGAAAAACAAATATATTCCTCCATTTTTCTAGTGTAGTGCGAATTTTGATACTTTTCTTCATTTTCTGGCCCACTGTGCTGCGGTCACCACTCGACCGACCGATTTTCGTCTTGAACACGCTTCCACATTTTTAATGATAATTCAAGAACCAGTTAATTTTTTATTACTTTCTTGGTCTCGTTTTGAAGAGGAGATTTCAAACCTTAATTTAGCGAAGTTTCAATATTTTCTATTCACTATCCTGAAGCATGCAGACAGTGGAAGTTAAGAATCGAAAGTTGGTTAAAAATGGAAAATAGGTCTGTCTTTCTCACAAGCTCTCTGTTCCTACTTATCAAAAATACTTCGAGTAGGGATCAATCAACGCGAAATTTAATAAGCTTTCTAACGATTTTTTAAAAATCACGCTGAGATACCTAAGAATGAAAAGAGGCATATTTTTAATAAGATTTTTTTTAGTGGACTGACTATTCTGGCCGGTACTGTATGAAAAAACATTTTTTTACAGATATTATAAGTTTAATGTATGTAAATGATGCAAATTGTACATAAATTGATTATAGAACCTTATTTTTTATACCAAAGCAACACCGTGACCTTCCAATTAGGTAATAGCGACGAAACGAAACTTTTTCGAAACATCATAGGTGATTTCATTTTAAGTCAATTTTACTTCAGGATAAGTATATGGTAAGGAAAAGTTAAGCTACCTGTGCTGTCACAGGAAGGTAATCTGACAAAACCGTATTAGGCCGTCACCACGGGCCCAAAAGCCAACCCAGTCCTAAAATTCGGTTAAAAAATTTTTCAAACATTTGCAGTAATTTACGGTAAGGTACCATAAATTACCGAAAATTTTTGGAAATTTTTCATAATTTGCCTTAAATTACCCGGAATTTTAGGATATTTATGGAAATTTTACTTAAATTTCCAGAAATTTATGTTAACTTTCCATAAATTATCGGAATTTTTCAGGAACTTACGGAAAGTTGCAATAATTACCCGAAATTTAAGGAAATTTATGGTAAGTTTCCATAAGTTACCATAAATTTATAGTAAATTTCCGCACATCATCAGAAGTTGTCAGTAACTTACGGTAAGTTCCCATAAATTACTGGACATTTAAGGAAATTTATGGTAAGTTTCCATAAATTAGCGGAAATTAAAGGAAATTTATGGTAATTTTCCATAAATTAGCGGAAATTTTTTAATTAAACTTTCGAGCCTAGTTAGGTTTTCGGATTTTCAGATTGGGTTGCACGTATCAATTATATTTCATTTGCGGCGAGAATTATACAGTCATTGAAAATAATATTTAAAATAATTTGGTTTTTATAACTTTTTCCAGATTACCTCGCTGTGATATCACTGATAGCTTATTTTCCGTGATCAGTCCTGAAGTAAAATTTAATGCTAGCGAGGTGGAGGATTTTAGCTTCTTTGGCTTTAATATTTCTTCCCAGTAATGTAATGCAACTACCATTGGAAAGAGCTACCCGCAAAGTATGGTGTTGTCTGGGTAACGTATATAAAAATTTATAATTTATGTCATCAAGATACAGGGTAACGACAGAAAAAAATAGTTGCAGAGAATCTCGTATTCTCGATACATAGACTCATCGGTAAATAGTCTCTGAACGCACAAAAGTAAATGCGCAGAGAGTCGTGATGTAAACAACGTATCGCGGCCCTGACTGCCCGAGCGATGGCGCTGTTGCGGGACGCTCAGGGGCGGGGGCCAGAATCAGTGAAGCGTGAACGACCATGAAGATGGCCCATAATCTCGTGGCCCATAATCTCACGATGAGTGTATTTCAATATCATTATTATTTTAAAAGATATTTGCGATTTATAAAAAAATGCAAAAAAGTGGATCAAATAATCAATATCTTTAAAAATAATTAACAATAGGGAGTAAAACCGAAATAAGTTGGGTTTCGGTTAAAACCCTTAAAAATTTCAGTTTCGGTAGTCGTTTTTCGGTCGAAACCCACGAAAATTTCGGTTTCCGCTTTTCGTTTAAGACCCATAAATATTTCGCCTTCTTTCGGTTTTTGGTTGTTTTAATTATAAATGAGGAATATGAGTTATTAAGCGTTAAAATTACATACTGTTTTACTAAGGAAATACAACAAATGATTTCTTGACTTTTAATTGACATATGTAAAAAATTGTTAAATATCTAGTGAGACTAAAGAGAAGCAAGAATGAAGAAATTAAATTAAAATTAAATTAAATTAAGAGTGCAGGTAATTAACAAAACAAAAAAAAAACTACAAGATTTTGAGACATAAATTATGTTTGTGCCATTTCAGTTCAGGTAAGAACCCTTATCAAACACTTTATTCTGTCAAACAAAAACAAAAAACATAAACTTTACTATAATTTCCATAAGTGCAATTCAAATTACAGTAAACATTATAATAAAAAATTATTATTGAAAACGGTCAAAACTTTATCACAGGGATTGAGAACAATTTTCATTTCACATAAAGTACTTAAAATTATTAAATATTTATTTTTTATTAAATTATTTATTTAAAGTTAAAGGGAATTCTTTATTTTATAAATCTATATATTCTACACAAAGAACAGGAAGAATAATATTTCCTTTAGTGGAACAATGAGAACATTTGCAAATTAAATGTTAGTTAAAGCAAAGATTAAACTTTTGAACTTTATTGCGATTTATATTATAAAATTTTTTTGCTAAAACTGATGTAACCTTTATTTTATAAGGATTTCGATTTGGAAGAATCGGTTATTATAATAACCAAAATAAACAGAAAAAAATTTTAATTTAATAATTTAAATTCCTATACAAATTTAAAAATAACGGTTTTGGTTTCGGCTTTTAAAATACTTTTTACATTCTCATCATCATATAAGAAGGTATTAGTTTTATGTGAAAACTGACTTTTCGAATTTTCATCAAATCTCCACGTTTTGAGGCTCCCTGACTAAGAAAAATTGGTTTTTACGCCGGTGTCTGTCTGTATGTCTGTCTGTAAACACAATAACTTTCGAAAGAATTATCGGACAGGATTGCGCTTTGGCAGACATTTTCAAGGCTTAAAAAGAGGAGACGAGTTCGTTAACCAGCCTCATTGGCGCAAAACTAAAAAAATTAGGGAAATTTTTTACTTTTTGAAAAAACTTTTTTGCAGAAAAATAAATTTTTAAGGGCAGTTCTGGATAGCTGCGATAAAACTCTACAAACCATCTAAAGAACATTTATCCCGTTGACCAATATTAACAAAATTACAGCATATAGAAATCTTTAAAAAAAATTTAAAAACCAGTTTTAAATGAAGTCAAAAAATCGGCGAACTAAAGTTACGCACAATCTAATCACGTGACCACATTCACGTGTCTACATATTCCTCAGAAAGCTGCAACTAACAAATCCTGATCTCTTTTTCTGTTCAAATACTAATTTTTTTACATTCTCATTAGAGAAAGTATTAGACTTGTGTTATATTTGACCCCTTCTCCCGTTTTCGTCAAATATCGACGTTTTGAGACCTCCTGAACCCAAAAAAGTGGTTTTTGTGAATGTGTCTGTCTGTAGATTTTTTTTCTTGTTAGCACGATAACTTTCGAA
>JBAGKK010050936.1:0-28356 GCA_037177015.1 Euceroptres primus
TATATATATATATCGATAGATATAGATATTAGATATTACTTCTAAAAGTAATATCTCTTATCAAATAAATCAGAGCTTAAATCACAAAAAGGACATTAGTTTTTAAAAGTCTAAAGATTTAATTCGTAATTGAAATGAAAATATTCCGCTGGAAATAAATTTTTATAGCTTTTTCAAACGAGATCACTTTAACCTTTACTATTTCCCGATTTAGTTTCTCCTTTTCCATCATTAGGGATACCTTCGATCTCAAGAGTTCGAGTATCTCCAATCGCCCGGTGAGTAGTGCACTTGGGATTTGAGGTGATCGATAATGGATCCATGCTAAGAATGGATATCGAATGAATTCATGGAATCACTCTGGGAAACAAATTTCAAGAGAGTCGCAATTTAAGTCACGGGAGCAACCTAGCTCGATGCTTGATGAGGAATCGTAAAGTGATTTTATTAAAAACGTGAGTGCTTGTAACGTGGCGAAACTCGTCCGTGCGAAATTTGAAAATAGCTTTAGTGCAGTTGGACGTGATGTTAGCCATAATAATAATTAAGGACTCCACAGATACCTTTACAGCCCAGAGGGACTATTGTGGAATGTGGAGGACATCTGCTATTCATGCTAATTCACATGCCAGGCATATTCCTTAGGTGATAATAATATTCTCATAACTAATCCTCAGCTTCTGGAATTCTGGTTTCCAATTTCCAAGTGACTCGTGAAAACTTGCATCGATCGGTAAATTATACAAGTATCTCGGGAGAGTTATATACGAAACCTGGAAGGAAGAAGGAGCACGTGCCTTGTTACTTAAGAGGCGTCACAGACCCTTTATCGCTCGCATTAACGTCAGATGGGTCCCAGATACCCTGTGCTATTCCACACCTTTGGGAGAGAATGATTAAGTGGAGTATACTTTCAGAGAATTAACCATTAGGAAAAAAGTAATCCTTTTTTAATCTAATTGAAAAAGAAGGTCTTAAGAATGGATGAGTATTTTCTAAATCCTTGGACCGTGGAAGACTGACGTTTAAAGTTTCTTGAAATATTGCAAATTACTTACAATTAGTAACTATAATATGATTAACAGTGACGGAAATTTTCAAGAGAAAAATTATCGTTTGAAATTTTTATAGAAACATCGTAAAATTTTTTATGGAAAATTTTCAGTACTTACTCTTTAAATCTGAATTAGTCAAATTTAACTAATTCATCAGTGACTCATTTCTAGCTGTGGCAATTGGGACCATTCACAAAATACGTGATACTTTTGGAGGTGGGAGGAGGGCCTATTATAGGAAGAATAACTATGGTAAGCCGTGATAAAAAGGCTGGGAGGAGGTTAAAAACTTCAAAAATATGTATCACGTATTTTGTGAATGGTCTTTTAGTAGAATTCTACTGACAATCAGTAGAAAATTACTGAAATTTCAGGAGATTTCTAGTGATTTACTAGTAGAAATTTCAGTTAAATTTATTATAGGAATAATAACTATGGAAAGCCGTGATAAAAAGGCTGGGAGGAGGTTAAAGCTTCAAAAATATGTATCACATATTTTGTGAATGGCCTTTTAGTAGAATTCTACTGACAATCAGTAGAAAATGACTGAAATTTCAGGAGATTTCTAGTGATTTACTAGTAGAAATTTCAGTAAATTAATTAAGTTAAATTTCAAATTAAATTTCAGGAGATTTCTACTGATTTACCAGTAGAAATTTCAGTAAATTAATTAAATTTATTATAGGAATAATAGCTATGGAAAGCCGTGATAAAAAGGCTGGGAGGAGGTTAAAGCTTCAAAAATATGTATCACGTATTTTGTGAATGGTCTTTTAGTAGAATTCTACTGATAATCAGTAGAAAATGACTGAAATTTCAGGAGATTTCTAGTGATTTACTAGTAGAAATTTCAGTAAATTAATTAAGTTAAATTTCAAATTAAATTTCAGGAGATTTCTACTGATTTACCAGTAGAAATTTCAGTAAATTAATTAAATTTATTATAGGAATAATAACTATGGAAAGCCGTGATAAAAAGGCTGGGAGGAGGTTAAAAACTTCAAAAATATGTATCACGTATTTTGTGAATGGTCTCTTAGTAGAATTCTACTGACAATCAGTGGAAAGTTACTGAAATTTCAGGAGATTTTTAGTGATTTACTAGTAGTAATTTCAGTAGATTAATTAAATTAAATTTCAAATTAAATTACAGGAGATTTCTACTGATTTACCAGTAGAAATTTCAGTAAATTAATTAAATTAAATTTCAAATTAAATTTCAGGAGATTTCTACTGATTTACCAGTGGAAATTTCAGTAATTTTCCACTGATCCTCAGTAGCATTCTATTAATTGCCATAGCTAGAATTGAGTCATTGATGAATTAGTGAAATTTGACTAATTCAGATTTATAGAGTGGTTTTATTTTCTAATTTATGAAACAGCTCATTCCTCAGGTAGTTTAAATTTTTTAAATATTTGGTTAAATAATTAGTATAATTAATAATTAATTTACCGATGATCTAGTTTTTCAATTCACGAATCATTAATCTTTCCAAGACTCAATATAATTGTATAATTAAGAATTTTAATTTTCAATGGAGATCTTGAAAAATGGAAAATTAGATGTTGAAGGAAAGAAAAATTGAAATAATTAGGAAGTTTGTAGATTTGAGCAATTGAAACCTATATACATAGATAATTCTGATAAATTATGATACTTGGTAATAAGTGAAAAATTAGATATATCCATAATTAGAAATTAGTTAAATTCTAAGATGATAAGAAAATTTGAGAGCTATAAAATTTAGAAATGAGAAATTGAAACATTTGAAGTGTGAAAAATTCCAGGAAATACATAGGACTGTAATTTTGAATTAGCGCTTTAAAATTATCTCAACATCCCTATAGAATGATAATTTATAATTAAGAAAAATATACTAGTTAAATAATATTCTATTAAAATTTAAGAAATTTAAATTAGATAAAAATCAAATTTAAAATCCTATTTAACGTCCAATAATCAAGTTAATATGTAAAATTCTTGAAAAAAACCCAAGAATCCACCGACCAAATTTGGTCATATACAATAAAATGTTCCTTTATAAATAAAAAAAAGGGGTTCCAAGGGGAGGCGGTCCATACATTTTATTGTATTTGTCCAAATTTTGTCGGTGGATTCTTGGGTTTTTTTTCAAGAATTTTACATAATATTCTATTATTAAAATAATGTTTATTTGCACAAATAATAATGTAGAAAGTTTTTATTTCATTAATAATGATATTTTTCTAGAACCTTATTAACTTTTTGAAAACGTTTGTTATCAGTTGGAAACTGCAAGGAATACCTTCACTGAATTTTTAAGATCTTCAAAATCTAAATTGCAAATAATGGAAACTTTTTTACCTCTCTAAATATTTTTGGTGGTTATACAAGATCCACCCTTTAGGATCCACCCAAAAAACCTTCAAAAATTTCTTGTTATGTAATCTGTGTTCATAGTGTGAACACATAGACATATGTGTTCTAATCATTGTTTACAGTAATAATAGAATATTATATTCATAATATAATAATAGAAGAAACATTTTTTGGATTGGAATTCATTTTTCAACTATGAAGATATAGATTCCAATAAACGAACTGTTGATTCAAAGAACGTTCTTTGAGCGAATGCTTCAATATTCATTAATAAGCAAAGCATGAAATATATGCTTAGCGCATGAGAAACAGAAGAGACTGTTGAGAGAGAGAGAGAGAGAGAGAGAGAGAGAGAGAGAGAGAGAGAGCAATCTGACAAGTGAAACACTGACACATGTACCCGACGGAGTTGAATGGACACCATTATACGTTCTCACCATTTGCAGATATCTAGTAAAGGCATTCATCCCCACATTAACGAACAGTTATACATGCATATACCCTCCACTTAATATATCATTCCATAATTGTTGAAGCCACTGGATAATAGTTATGTTTCTGTTCGACTATAAATTATGATTTCATGACTTTCATGACGGTTAACTCCCAATCCGCAAATGCACCCAGAACGATCTACATTCCATCATCATTACAAATTGATACTAATACATATTGATCATACATTTCGCTTCACATTAACAATTAAAATATTCAATTAATTCTCAAAAAAACATCACGTTTTTGAATGGCTTGAAATTGAATATAGATTACACTGAAGAGTGGAAAATTAAATGCATTGATGTTAAATTTCCAAATTAGATACAATCAAACTTAATATTTTGAAACTGGAAATTTTTTTATTAATTAAATTTGAACATTAAATCAAGGGCCCAGATATTTGAAACTATTTTAAAATTAGCAGCACAGAGTTGATTGATATAAGTTCAGCAAAGTTTCCATTATTAATCATACTACTTGAAACAGCAATATTGAAAAAATCATACTTTATGAATGCATGGAAAAATGTTTCCATTACGCATCACATTTTAGGAGATTGAAGGTGAATCCAGAGTTAAAGTTAATTTTCGACGCGCGTTTAAACTGGGCTACGCGAGCCCAATCCGTCCGTCGCGCACGATGCCCGACCAAGTTGCCAAATCTTCGTGGCAAAAATAAAAGTTACTAGAAATATTGCATTCATTTTTTAAATTGATTTTAAACCAGTTTTAAATTTTATTTCGAATTATTTGTTGAATTTTGTTTTAAATTTGGTTTTGAATTAACTTTTGAAGACAGTTTTAAATTCTTTTGTGAATTCCGTTTCGAATTCTTTGTTGAATTTCGTTTCGAACACTTTGTTGAATTCGGTTTTGAATTCTGTTTAATTTCTTTTTTGTAAATTCGGTTCCGAATTAAATTTTGAATTAAGTTTTGAATTTAGTTTAAATTTAAACTTCCTCTTTGAATTCGGTATCGAATTCTTTGTTGAATTCGGTTTCGAACTCTTTGTTGAATTCAGATTTAAATTCTGTTTCGTATTCGATTTTGAATTCATTTTTGAATGAAGTTTTGAATTTAATTTGAATTTTTAAATTTTTCTTCGAATCCGGTTTTGAATTTGCTTTTGAATTCAGTTTAGAATTAGAGATCGCTCAAATAACCATTATGCAAAAAATATTTTCATCATATTTTCATTTTTTTCAAATAGATATTTTACGAATAAAAAAGATTTTTTGATCTGAAAATGTTTGTCAATGTACAGCACATAACAGTAAATTTTTACAAAGGAAACAAAATAAAAATGGCGCCTACACAGGTCATAAAAAAGACAAATTTTACGAACGATAATATATAACCGAAATTTGTATACCTAAACTTTTTTGCTAAGTTTCATAAAATTATGGGGTACTCGGCACACTGAAAAAGATTTATTATAGAAATAATTTTTAGAAAATAAAAATAAAACTATAAAACATGAAGAAAATAGGGCAAAAAATAATTTTTTAAATAAAAATACTTTTTATCTTTTCTATGTACCTATTTTTGACAAAACAGCATATTTTCGACGCTTTTTGGCTTGTATAAAACTGGAAATCATAATTTTGTAGGTCATTGTAATGAAGTAATTAGTAAATTATTATTTTTGGGATATTTCAACACAATTTAACATATATTGCTAACTTAAATTACTTCGAATTTTTAAATCGTTTTACAATATCAGATTTCTTGAAAGAAGGATGCTGCTTCCGGTATTTTTCGACGACTTGGAGCAGAAACTGCTTTTCAATTCCTTGTTTTGTAAAGATTAAAAGATATAAATTAAGAAGAAAGAAAAACAAACCAAAGCAAATCAAGTGTATTTATATCATTTTCCTTACTTAGATGCTTAAAAATTCTTCTCTAAAAAGTCAGCAATATTCATTTAATATTGTAATAATAAAAAATTTGTAATTTTGCAATTAGCAAGTTGACAATGCCATATTTTTAGTCTAACGGTTTTTTGCGATTCCAGGCATATAAATTTAAAACTTAATTCTAAACTGAATTCAAAAGCAAATTCAAAACCGAATTCGAAGCAAAATTTAAAAATTTAAACTAAATTCAAAACTTCATTCAAAAGTGAATTCAAAACCAAATGCGAAACAGAATTCAAATCCGAATTCAACAAAGAGTTCAAGACCGAATTCAACAAAGAATTCGAAACCGAATTCAAAGCGGAAGTTTAAAAAACTACATTCAAAACTTAATTCAAAATTCAATTCGGAATCGAATCTACAAAAAAAATTTAAACAGAATTTAAAACTGCATTCAAAAGTTAATTCAAAACCGAATTCGAAACAGAATGCAATAAAAAATTCGAAACAAAATTTAAAACTGAATTAAAATTTAATTTAAAAAAGAATGCTCTGGATTCACCTTGAAATAAAATTAGCTGTATGAAATTGAGGCCAACGGCGAGCGACCAATCGAGGACAAGGGACACAAGAAAATTGAATGGATTTTAATCGTGGACAAGGAAACCAATGCTGAAAATTTAGCAATGAAGTAGAAATCAATTAAGCTTTCTCTTCTCTTGTCAGAATTATTTCCAACATAAGGAAAAGATTGAAACTAGCAAAGAGAAGAAAAAATATGATAATCCATCAGAAATTGAACCCGGTCATACTGCAACTCGAAGAAGATAAGATTAGATTAAAAGAGTTTTCTTAAATTAATGAAGAAAACGGATTAAAACTTCGAAACTTATTAAAAGTTTTTTCGTGACAAGAGAAGAAACAATACTCGTAATGAAAACTTCCTCACCCTTCAATTCATTGTAAAAGTTAAAACTAAATCTACGCGATAAAATCTGGGTCAGTGCCTTCAAAAATGATTTATTACTGAGCCTGGTTTCATGAATTTACACCAAAACACTTCGATACATCCCATTTAATAGGGGTTTATACACCCTTTTGAAAATTAATCGCACTTAGTGACTACCTGCTCGCGAAATGCGGGAATCGACTTTTAAATGCAGATAATTGTCTTACTAATTGAACTATGTATTGTGGTAAATTAATTGGATAAAAAAGGGGTTGGTTGAATTGAAAACAGGGTATAATTACGAGAATATGAGTTGATGATCAGATAACTTCGTTAATTATGATTAATAGTGTATTCGCCGGCTTTCAGTATTAAGTATTTTATATTCTAATTTCAGTGTACTTGATAGTATTCTTTTTAATTAATTTTCAAAAAGAAATTTCATGGTGTGCTAAAAAATAAGAAACTCTTCTTTAATAAGCTTATAGCTTTTCTCCGTAACTATTATATACAACGGACTCTTTTGACAATCACAGGAATTTAAAGTTCACACAGAAAATTTCAAGGTATCATTTTACGCTGCAGCAAAATGAGAACTCGAAAAACAAAAGACTGTGACAATAGAATAAATGATCCACTTCAGATCAAAATAATATTGCTGCAGATTAAAATAATTTCCTGCGATTTACTGTGCATAGAAAACTATTAAATACATATAAAAATGTTTACTTGAAATACTAAACTATGAATGAGCATCATAGCAAAAAAAATAAAAGTTACGAACTTTTAGGACTGTATCTTAAAGTGAACTTTTCAATGAAAATAACCGTTGTCTGTACAATTTTTTTTCTTTTTTTTTTTGTCAATGTTAGAAGCTAGCGACCACGGGCTTGAAATTATTAAATTTTTCATTATTTTTCTAAGAGTGTGAAAATTATGTTAAAGTTTCCTTATATATAATTCATGGTAATAACTATTAATAAAATATAAAAACAATAATAAGAATAAATTTTGACCGAGTTATAATTGTTTGATAGTTGTCAAAAAAGGAGTTTTTGATTTAGTGAACAAAACTTTCATTTTAATAAGTTTAATTATTTTTCCTTTTGAAAATTCAACACATCCCTTTAAATCCCTTTAAAACCCTTTAAAAGATAGTCTTTCAAATAAAAGGATCCCTTACTTAGAATACCTAACCCACTTGTTTAAAAATAAAAAAGTTTTTTACCTGAAATCTAAGTGATATTGAAATTTCTTAAACCAATATTCATTTCCAATTTCACTTCAAGGAATTTCAGAAATTGGATAATCCCCAAAAACCGCAAATTATTTCAAGCAGAAATGAGCCTTCCTAATCTGCAGCGATAGATATTTGCTTAGTGGTTAACTCTAATTGCACGTGCCTTAGCTCAAAGTTTGTAAGTTTCGAAATAATCATACACAAATATACCGAATTACCGAGTAAATTGCATCTTTTTGTTATCAAAACAGGCAAATGGGACTCGGAATAAAACCGTAAACTTAATGGGATGCTTTTTATTCTAAGGCGGATAGTCTACCGCAATTTCGGCCTCTACATTCGTGGCTCTTATGCATCCGGGTTCCCTGTCTGCATAATTCATAGTTGCAACTAGGACAAGCAAAAATAATTAGAATGCCTCTTTTTTCACCGCGTCGAAAAAATCAATCAGCTTCAAGCTGTTATTGTTACATTTCGCCCCTAACAATAAGCGAGATCTATTCGGAGACGCTATTTTATCTTAAAAAGAATCTTTTCAACTTCATCAGAAAGTATTAACGAAGTTCAATAGTAAGTTTCTTTTATAAGAATCAATTTCAAAAGGCAAGTCTGTTATTAATCAATTGGGAAACAAGAAACAAGGGGTTGAATATTCCGAGGAATAGTCTTGTAGATTTCTTTCAAAATCAATTTTTTATAGGGAAAAAGTCTACAATTAAAAACACAAGTTTTTTAAGGCACACTTAATATTGGTACATTTTTAATTAACTTATTAGATACTTTTAATCCAAACGGTGCCTTCAATAATTTTTATAAAGAATATTAATTCTGTTTCTTGTAATCATAAATATAAAATTTGAAATTAAAATTAAAACTCGATTTTTTTTATTTTCTGGAAAATAGAAAATGTTCCCGATTAGAAACAGTGATATAATAAGAAAAATATGTGGTACTAAATACGAAAGTAGATTTCAACCTATGATTTGTCGAATTCCAATTTTGATTTTAGTTTCCGACGGAGTGAAAATTTATTGAAAATGTTATAATGAATTAATTTATACTTAGAGTATAAAAATGGGTATGCTTTAATTTTAAAATATCAACTTTAATATTGTAAAAGTTACATTCCACAAATATAACTTTTAATAATTTTCCCGACACTACACTTGAAATCACAACAAAAATACTTTGAAATAACTACATTTATATACATTCAGACATGTACGTACATTTTTATTATTAAAGAAATGTAAAGAAAGAAATGTAAATATGCTTCGAGAATCCAATGTTAAATTAGAAATCTTCGATATGTCATTAAGTGCATTTATGAGATGAGTACAGAATCTTTTCGAAAATTACAGAACGACTCCGTTCAATTAATATTAATTGTACAATTGTACATTAACATTAATTGTTGTAGAAACAACAAGTTTCTATATTATAATCTCCTGAACAATTAGATATAAATTTTCTATATTATAATATAATCTTGTAATTGGTTTCCACTGTTGGGTTGTCGCAAATAAACATCATATCAAAATCAAATCAAATAATTTATTTAAAAATTAAATTGTTAGCATCAAAGTAGGTACCTGAAGTTTTGAACGTTCATATGAACGAATTTTTTTTCTCAACTTAAATTTATCTTGAAATATTGTTCCAACTGCAAAAAAAAAGGAACAAGCGTAAGATTTTTTGTCATTACATTAGTTTCTTCATTAATAAACCAATATTTTAAAACAAATTTGAGTTTAAAATGAAATCCAAGAAAAATTTCGTTTATTTGCACGTTCAGAACTTCAGGCACATGATAAAAGTGTATATCCGTAATGTTGAAATTATGTAAAGAGTAGTTTCAACCCTCTAATTGATAAATGTCAGTGCTTTTTTGCACAGAACGCACTTTTGGGTGGCCCTAATGAAATATCTGTTGAAAAAGTTGGGAAAATAATTTTTTTTATTTCGTTCATATGAACGTGCAGAACTTCAGATACATTTCAAAGTTTTGAATTGAAAAAAGTGTTCTATTCTCTTCAAAGAAAAAATATTCTTTGTAAAATGTTAAATTCTTGAAGCTAAACTTGATTTCTAATTATACTTTCTCAATAAAAACATCTATAACGATAATCTTATATTTGCAAATTTACAAGTAAAGAATAAGAATCGAATTTCAAGAATATGCAACTTATACAGATTTTGTTCAAAATTTTCTTTCACTATTTTCATATTATAATCTCATATTCCAAATGTTAAAGAAACAGCAATACAAACTTTTTCAAATTCAATTTAAGGAGCATCATATTAAAATCTATTTTTGTTGGGCGATTAAGAACTGTTCTTTCTCGAAAATTTAATTTCGTTATCAGTGCCAAAGTCTGGGGCTTAATGTCTCTGTTTTGCTTATATTTTTTTAAATATTAAGAATTTATACTTCTCAACAGACCATTTTATGCAAAGAAAAAAGTAATTTTCACAAAAATGGTTCAAAGCTGAAATGCAAATTGCCTAAATTCCACTTTCAAAAATTACTTTCTTCTTTGCATACAATGGTTTATTGAGAAACATAAATTCTTAAAATATATTGATTTTCGCACTTTGCTGGATTTGAAAAAATGTAAATTTCTAATAATATTATTTACTTACATTTTTAAAAATTTCAGCAATTAAAAAAACTCACCTATGCAGAGCATAATCGCAACGAGAAGAATTGGTAGGAAGAGCCTCGTGGAAATGATTGCGGAAGCCATTTTTATTATCTTGAAACTTGCACAGGAAGTCACTTATTTCAATTTATCGATCTTGTCTATTCTCTTAACTTTACAAAGTCTAGATAAAAGAAAAGTCCCTCCGAAAACCGATTTCTCAAATACAAAATAAAAAAGTCCCTTTGCCAATAAATTCTCACAAATCTTTATTTAAATTTTCTTCCGCGATGTTTTGATGACAAAACTCAACGGAATTTGAATTTAGGATTTCGCAAGTGACTTTTGGGCTTCATTCACTTTATCCTTCACTTTTGCATTCGCCGGTAATAAAACTTGCGCAAGATGCACGCACGGTACAAAGTTGGACCAAGTTTATCTTCAACTTTCCTCTTGGATCTTTCCACAAATATAATTTTCTTAACTGAAATAATCTTTGTGTCAGTTTCTGTATCAGATACACGGAGAAGTGTTGTGATTAGACTCGAGTCTTCAGAGTTTCTGGATGTTCAAAACTCGGACCAGCTAGAAACGCGGAACAAGCAAACTTTGACCCTTTTTGTCCTTTTAACGAAGCGAAAAGTTTATGTTCGTGTTCTGTAACTCACTTTCTTTCTTCTTCTTTGTTTTTCCGTTTTTTTTTAGTTGCTTTTGCACTCGAGAAGTTTTCTTTTGTACTTTCGCGCGACGGAGAAAATAGTCGCGGAAACCAAACCCTTATATGGTGGATATGGCCTGCCACGTACGTCTGGTGCGGCGTCGCCGTTGAACTAACTTGTAGGCGTATAAATACAACTCGCAACGTCGCGCCAAACCAGCTGCGCCCGCGCTTTCGCGACGCGCGTCATTTTTTCGGGACAGAATTTTGTGATAATTATATGTATAGGTACAAAAGATAGAGACAGGAAGACTATTTTTTTCTTATAAAGACAATATACTTTTCGAAGCACGGGGTAACGAAGGATTTGTATCAATTTTTATTTCTTAATAAAGATGAAGTAATAACAACACTGAAAAAAATTGTCCTGTTTGAAGGCTAGATTCAGCAAGCCTAGCCTAAAATGAAAATAATCGGTTAGGCCCTTTTTGAAATGGCCCAATTTTTAATTTTTTGTCCCTAATTTTTGACGATATTTTCATAAAAACCAATGAAAAGTGAAATTTTATTTAATTAAACTCTTTACTTTTTCATTTTAAAATAAGATCTAAGAGTTCAACATTGCGCGATATCTTAAACACACAGGGTGTCTAGCGTTTCTTCTAAAAAAAATTCCAGGACTTTTCAAGGTTTTCCAGGTCAAAAAATAAATTTTTCCAGGTACTATTTTTTAATTATTATCATAAACTTTGAGGGAAAAAATCTCTTTTTCTTGAACCTGTATGATGGAAACAATTAAATGAACCATATAAAATGATTTTTTATGCGATTTATGAAATTCTTGAGTTTAGCTGTGTCTGCATAAGCTCATAAAACTATTTTTTGTTTAAGGGAATATTCTCTAACAAGAATTAGTAGTTTTCTACTAAGCTTTAATAAAAAAACTATTATTTTACAATAAAAAACTTCAAATTCACTTAATAAACCTAACAATTATGCAGTTTAGTGACTTTTCCCAATTTCGACCCTTCGATCCAGTTTTTTTTAAAAAAAGCTTTCTTTTTCACTACGGTCTTTTTTAAATAGCATTAGTTTATCATTGATACAAGAAATAAATTTAGGGAGCTCGAGAAACTAATGTCCTTTATATTATTTTATTAAAAAACCTAAAAATTAAAACTTAAAATTTTAAAAATTCCCAATTTCCAGTTTTTTGCTGATCTCTTTTTTTAAGAAGCTTTTTTTCGTTATTGAAACAAGAAATCAATCGGGGGAGCTCGAAAAACTAAAGCACTTTTTCTTATTTTATTTAAAAAACTAAAATTTAAATTTAAAATTTGTAAAATTATCATATTTGAGTTTTTTGATACGGTTTTGTTTAAAAAGCTTTATTTTATCACCAAAATAAGAAATAAACCCGTGGAGGTCGATAAATTAATGTACTTTTTATTATTTTATTAAAAGACTTGAAAATTAAACTTAAAATTGAAAAAATTCCCTATTTCCAGTTTTTGCTGTCTTCTTTTTTTAAAAAGCTTTATTTCGTTACTCAAACAAGAAATCAATCCGGGCAGCTCAAGAAACTAATGCAATTTTTATTATTTTCTTACAAAAATTTAAAAAAATTCCCAATTTCGAGTTTTCAGTTGCGGTCTTTTTTTAAAGGCTTTATTTTATCATTGAAACAATAAATCAATTTGGGAACTTAAAAAAATTGTAATTTTATTTATTTGCGAAATATAATTCGTGAGCTTTAACAAAAATTATATTACATTATACAATATCTTCTGATTTATGGAAAAATTTGATGAATCAGGGAAGGTAAAATTAAATGAAAGTTTATTTTTATTTCTTGAATATATCTTCTGTTATACGAAGAAGTTTAATTAATCAGGGGGGGGGGTACATTATATTTCATTTAATTTAACAGCAATTCGACGAAACAAAGAGACTCCCCCATCTCCTTTGTGTGCCCCCCTGATTAATTAAATTTCTTCATATATCAGAAATCAGAAGATATTGTATAATATAATATAATTTTTTTAAAGCTTACAAATTATATAAATTATATATATGTATATATCCCCCGAATGATTTCTTGTTTCAACGATAAAACAAAGATTTTAAAGAAAGACCACAGCGAAAAACTGGAAATTGGGAATTTTTTAAATTTTAAGTTTATACTTTAAAATTTTTGTATAAAATAATAAAAAGAGCATTAGTTTTTCAAGCTCCCCCGATTGATTTCTCATTTCGGTGATAAAATAAAGCTTTTTTTTTAAAAAAACCGGATCGAAAAAGTCAAAATTGAGAAAAGTTACTAAACTGCACAATTACCTGAATTAGTAAACTAGCCTTACTAAGTGAATCAGTAGTTTTCTACAAAATCTTACTGAAGCCTCAACTGATGCAATTGATAAATAATTATTTATTTGAAATTATTTCATCTCGTTATTTCATTTGAAGAAGACTATGAATTCAGATGTAGAGATAAGAATTCTAAAACTATGAATGAAATTCAAAGACTTTTCTAGGTTTTTCCAGGTAAAAAAAACTCGAGGACTTTTCCAGGTTTTCAAGGATTTCCAGGAGGCTAGACTCTCTAAACACATTAAAAATGCTGAAAATGAGTGTAAAACTTGAGTTTTTTAGGGAATTTGTCCATTTTACTCCATTCAACGCCAAAAATGGTCTATACAGTAATTAAAGTGTATAAAATTCTCTGTAAATTAAAAAAGCGAATGTTTTATCTCCAACAGTTTACGAGATATGACCTTCAGAAGTCAATTTTTAGTTTAAAAAATTTTTCCATTTTGACTCTTTAAGAAATATCTCTTTAATTATGCATTATAGATGAAAATTGTCTATACATGGATTAAAGTAGGCTCAATTCCCTACAAATCTTAAAAAACAATGCTCTATCTCTAATAAGTTTCAAGTTGTGGCATCCTGATTTTTTCTCTCATGATGATAAGAGAGTTATATTTTTTACATAAAATGTCAAAGAACATTATATCTAAACATGAGAATATTTTTTTTTTGAACAAAAGAATGTTAAAAAAATCTGTCTCCATATGCAGTATACGAAGCAAATATGGGGCATTATTTCTCAACTGTCCCAACCCAAAAATCTATCGGACTCGATCGGATTTAAACTTGGATAAAGTGCAGTCCTATTGGATGGTAATTTATGAAAAAAAAATTTGTCGCTGGGAAACATATTTACCGATAGGGAGGGGGTGTAATTTTTTAGTTCTGTACACGGGTACTATCTATTTCGATGATTTATACCTCTGTTAATATCAATAAAATCAATTTTTTGACTCTACAATTTCGATAGGGTTTTTTACGCCCTTTTTTTTATCTTACGCATTTTTTGTAAAAATAAGTATTTGATCTTCAAAACTCAAAGTCAAAAATAAATTTGATTTTTTTTCGGATTTAGGTTATTTTTTTTCTTTTTATCTATAAAGAAAGCTTAGGTTGTTGCCTTTAAACATCTATAGGTTTAAAAATGGACAAATTGTTAATTATTTTTGAAAATAAGAGTTATGTAAATTTTTTTCGGTTATCATTTTTTAAAATGATTTATGACATTTAAAATCAATAAAAACAAATGTTCTCACTCCAGCTTCGGTAGGGTTTTTCATGCCCTTTCTTCTGCTCATAAGTATTTAACGAAAAAATAAATTTTGGACTTGCAAAAATAAAGGCTAAAACAATTATTTCTTTAACAAATCCTTTGACCTTCATTTTTAAAGGTCAAACATTTATTTCTTCGTAAAATTCTTATGATCAAAAGAAAGGGCATGAAAACCCTACCGCACCTGTAGTGAGAACACTTCTTTTTATTGATTTTAAATTAATCATAAATCATTGGAAAAAATAATAACCGAAAAAAACTTACATAACGCTTACTTTCAAAAATAAATAACAATTTATCCATTTTTAAAGCTACAGGTGTTTAACGACAACAACCTATGCTTTCTTTCTAGATAAAAAGAAAAGAAAAAGAAATACCTTAAATTCGAAAGAAAATCAAATTTATTTTTGATTTTTGAAGGTCAAATACTTATTTTTTCAAAAATGCGTACAATCAATGGAAAGGGCCTGAAAAATCCTATCGAAATTGTAAAGGCAAAAAATTGATTTTATTGATATTAACAGAGGTATAAACGATCGTATATATCCCATCGAAATAGATGGAACCCATACAGAACTCAAAAATTACACCCCCTCCCTATCGGTAAATATGTCCCAGCGACAAAATTATTTTTTTTATAAACTACTATCCAATAGGACTACACTTTGCCCAAGTTTAAGTCCGATCGAGTCCGATTGATCTTTGGGTTGGGGCAGTTGAGAACTAATGCCCCATATGCAGTACGGGCATTGAAATCTAATACACACTCGCATATTAAATTTAATACAAAAGTATCTTGACCCTAATACAAAATGTATTAGTTTTAATATAAATGTATAGTAAGTTTAATGTACATTGTATATTAATCGTCAGCTGAGATACAGTGTATTAAAATTAAGATACATATGTACATTAATCTTAAAAATTATGTGTTTATTTTTAAGATCATTTCTAACAGTGAAGGTTATCGTGTTTTTAAATGTTTAGAGAATTGAGTCTGCTTTAATCCATATACAGACAATTTTCAAAAAACAATTTTCAACTACAGTGGATAAGAAAAGAGGCAAGACTACGATATCCGCGGCGACAAAGTTTTAATGCGGAATCCTATAGGATTTTATGCGAGAAACTCGAATCTGAAAGTTTTAAATCGATATCTCGAATAGTTTTTCGAGATATCGATTTCTTAAACTAAACAGGACAACACAAGGGGGGGGGAGTGCCTTCGTCTCGTCCTAATTTCCGGTCTCCCTTTACGAATAGTTTTCGTAAAGTGTCTCGAATAGTTTTCGAGATATCGATTTTTTAAACTAAACGGGACAACACAAAGGGGTGGGGGGAGTCACTTCGTCTCGTCGTAATTCCCTGTCTCCCTTTAATTTATCACAAGTATTTCCGTTATAAAGTGGTATTCAGATTATCCTTAAAATTCCTTATAAATTGAAGTAAATGAAAAACAAAAGTTAATAATTTTAACATAAAAAACCAATATTTCGAAAACTATTCAAGATATCGATTTAAAAGTTTCAGATCCGTGTTCCTCGCAAAAAATCCCATCGAAATCCGTATTCAGAAGTTATAGAAATAAAAAAAAAGTCAATATTTTTAACATAAAAAGATCGATATCTCGAAAAGTATTAAAACTATTAAAACTTTTAGATTCGTGTTTCTCGCAAAAAATCCTACAGGAATTCACATTAAAACTTTGGACAAATATTTTCTTTTTTACACAGAATTTTATACACTTTAATTTCTATATAGATAATTTTTTGCGTTGAATGGAGTAAAATGGAGAAATTCCCCAAAAAACTCCTGTTTTACACTTATTTTCAGCATTTTCAAAGAGTTCAAGATGTTGCACAATGTTAAACACTCAGATCTTATTTTTTAATGAAAAATTAAAGAGTTTAAGTAAATAAAATTTCACTTTTCATTGGTTTTTATGAAAATATAGTAAAAAATTAGAGAGAAAAAATTAAAAATTGGGCCTTTTCAAAAAGGACAAAACCGATTATTTTCATTTTAGGCTAAAAATACTCGGGAGGCATCCCCAAAAATAATTTAATTTAATTTAATTTAATTTATTGAGAAAAAAGCTCGCAGGGCTATAAAGCACCTTTATGAGCTGAACATAGTATACACATAATACAATATACAAATATGCACACAAAAAAAAAATTATATATGAAGATGTAGAATCTAGATTGTAGATAATCTAGATAATCAGAAAGAAACCGGAATGTGCAAGCTCTTTTCAGTGAAAATAAAGGTGTACAGTGATCGGCCCCCTTAAACAGTGACCGGCACCTGGGAAAAAATGTTTTATAATTGCATTTTTGATTTATAAAAGATTTCCATCCATGCAAATGAAAGATAAGGTAATAATTTTAGTAATCGTATCTATTTGAAAAAGTCAAAACCTAAATAATTGAGTTTATTGACGAAACGAGCCGATCACTGTCCGGGTGCCGATTACTGTACTCTTTACTCCAATAGTACCAAATAATTACTTGTTATCTAAAAAATAATCAATTGTTATCAATTGTTTTGCATTGAAATTCACAGAATGAAGTTATCGTAATCGAAAATAATACAGCTCGACTCTAAATTAATACTTATGAAAAAGAGGCCAATATAAAAGAAACCCAACTGTTTACAGTGAAGGTACTGTTTTGCCAAAAATGTAGGGGATTTAGGAAAGAAAATAAAATTATATATTAAAACAAAAGTTGTACGAAATTGTGGAAGATTAGCGAAGATTCTGGACCACTCTAGAAAATCTGCACAATAGATTCTTGATTATTCTGGAAGATTCTATAAAGTATCTTACAATTAGAAGATTCTAAAAAAATCTAAGAGGTTTTTCAAAGTGTTTCAAGATTCTGGAGGATTTTAGAAAACTTGACTCGTTTTCAAAGACTCTGGAAAAATCTATAGGATTGTGAAATAGTCTAGAATATGCTAAATGGTTATGACAAAGTTTAGAAAATTCTCGAGAATTCTAGAAGATTCTGGAAGAGTTTATAAAAATATATAAGATCTTGAAAAGTTCTAGAGAGTCCTAAAAATACCAGAGAATTTTAGAAGATTTTGGTACGCTGAGTTTAGAAGTTTTTTGTGAACATTTTAGGATTACACAAAATAAAATAAATATTCTACAAAAAGTCTACAGACTGAAAGAGTTCAGCCAAATTTATTAAAGGATCCCAGAATATTTTGGAGGATACTCAAATATCCTATAAAGGTTCTAAATATTCTTTTTACAAGACAATAATTAAAATATTGCAACAGAAAAACTAAAATATCTAATAAGCAGAGTACCACAATTTTCACTGGCCAATCAGTAGTATAGAACAAAAATTACTCCAGAGTAATAACAATGAGGCAGAAAAGAATTATGAAATATGAATCGAAGGAATCAGTGATATGTACAGTTTTTGGACAGACGATGTCTTTTAAGAAACTTTATTTCATGACAATTAGAAAGGATTTCAAAGTAATAATTAACACAGGAAAATAGTATGAATAAATTAAGTAATTTAGCCAAATCAAATATTCAGTAGTATAAGTTAGACCACTGCCCTAAAAGGAGGTCCTAAAGAACAAAAAGAATTCCGAAATAACTTTGAGGTTGAAAATATGTATAAAATATAAATAAATACAAAAATTAATTAAAAATCAGTAGAATAAACTGTTTTTAGTCAGGCCACAAGTCAAATAATAATAATTAAACAAAGTCCTACATAAAAGCAAAAATTACTCCCATGTAATATTGAAACAAAAATACAAATAAATATAAAATTAATTGCGAATCAGTAATATAAACTGCTTTTAGTCAGACAAGAAATCACGTAATGATTAATGAAAGTTCTGTATAAAAACAGAAATTACTCCAATATAATATTGAAACAGAAATAAAAATAAATATATAATTCATTAATAATGAGTAGAATAAACGTTTTTAGTCAGGCAAAATGTCAAATAATAATTACATAATATCCTATATAAAAACAGAAATTACTGCAATGCACTTATTAGAGACACTTTTTATTCAGCTGATTCCTTTTAGGAAAGTTCATTTCATGACAATTAGAAAGGATTTCTAGAGATTATATTTCTAAAACTTCCATGGAAACTCTTTAAAAAACTACTTACCTTCATTTATTTACTTATAACCCTGATTCTCTTGATTAAAAGCAAGAAGCAATTTCTAATAATTAACTGACTCATTGACCTAATAATTACCACATTTTCCTTTTCCTTGAACTCTTATTATAGAACACGATACCGTATGATGAAAATTCGATATCGTTGTATTTCAAACGCGCAAGTTTATGTCAATGTGAAAACGAAGTTACTACTTGCTGCACAAATTACTTATAATTGTTTTCTACATTAACAATTCATAAATTTTATAATATTATTAAGCATATGAATGGATATAATATTAGTTTAATACTATTCCACAGGCTTTTAGAAAGAAATTTAAAAATCTGCATATAAGGTTCTGTATCATAAATTTTAAATATATGATATAGAAATAAAATTAGAATATCTTGTGAAATTAAAAGTATATTTAAAAAGATTGCACAATTTTGCAAAATAAAATAAATCAATTTAGTCGAATTAAATCGCACCTAGTAATTCTTACATTCGTTTTTCAACCACCTTTACAATTTCGCTACATCAGCAAGTATTACGTACACATATTGAAAAACACTCGTTACCGATACGTATAGCACCTACTCAACTCGTCGGTCAAAGGTAAAGGCCTTCATGTTTTTGCCAATTAGAGTCCAATTATCGTAATTGAAGAACTTGTGTAGCATATTTTTAAACCCGAACTTAATTGTACTTGTTTATTTAAATCAAATCAAAAACGAATACTGAAGACTTGACAAAAAGAAGAAGAAAGGAATAGCTTTTTATTCGAAGTGGATTGTTGCATTGGGTAAGAATTTTTATCAGTAACAAAGCTTATAGAAGAAATAATTATCCGTTTCATGAATATGACTTCATTTTATTAATTGGTCTTTCCTGTGTATTTTTTTTTTACATCAATAATATAACTATCTTGATTCACCTTTAATAACATTTTACAGCCTGCTAGCGAAATAATCGAAGAAATCCCTTATCGAATTGAGATTCCTCGTCGGACATTTTCTAATTTTCATTTTTATAGAAGATATTAATATTTTAATTAGAGTATAAGGGTCGTTGCCAAAAAGTTGTGAAATTTAGACTATCTATTTTTTGAAGAAACAAACTTCTCAGAAGAATTTTTTTCCATTATTACTGAATAATATAGATATATTGAATAATATAATAATGAATAATATAATAATATACTAGAATAATTTTTGTAGTGAGGATAAATAATTTACACGTCAGGAAGGTTACCGAGTGGCCATTCAATAAACGAAAAAAAAGACATTTCAAAATTATTTAAGGGTATGTGATACATAATGGCGTCAAGAATTACCGACCGATTTTTTATTTACATTCAGCGAGTTTATAACGGGAGAAATGCAAATATAATGCTGAAATTTTGGAAAATAATAAAGAATATATTTAGGCATCGATATCTGGTGCGTTTCAGTTTTTACCTCGAAAAAAATTTTTTCAAAAACACATTTTTTTCAAAATAAAAATTGAAACGCATCAGACATCGATTCTTTGATATATTCCTTATTATTTACTAAAATTTCAGCATTATATTTGCATTTTTGTCTTAATAAACCCGCTGAATATAAATAAAAAATTGGTCGGAAATTCGTGACTTTATGAATCAAATACCCTTAAAAAATATGTAAAGTATAATTACAAATTTTTTAAAATACGGTAAAATTTCCTTTTTCACGCTCTATGCGACGGTGTCTCCAGATTTTCGATTACATTTTTATTTTATTAACATTGTTTAAAAATGGGTTGCCGAGTGGACATTATTATAAATCGTACGGTGCATAATTTATTGACATTTTTATAAGTTGTGAACAATGAACTTATATGAGCATTTACGTAGAACTAAAAGTAATGAGTTTTGGTTTTTTTAGATTTTCTTTAGTGGTTTTTTTCGAGATCTAACCCACAATATAAGGGTTAACGAGTGGATATGAATCATGAAACCTCAGGGACAAAATTCTAAACATTCATAAACACCTTTAAATCTAAAATATTTATCTCTATTTATAATTTTTAGATTCTTTCACTTAATACTCGAATGAGTACTAAATCACTCGAATGAGTATTAATCATTTATAAAATTTTGCTCTCATTATTTCTCAATTTTAGTTTGTGAATCTGTATTTGGGGACAGGTTACCGAGTGGACATTTCGACTATATTTTAATTTCCCTTTTCCAAATAAAGGCACCTAAAATTTTGAAACTTTACAAAAAACGACTTCGATGTAAGTACTTTATCCCAGTGGTATTCAAAAAAAAGTATATTAAGTAATAGAAATGTGTAAAACTTTCGGGACTTGAATTTCACAATTTTTTGATAACAACTCATAACATCCAATAAATTAAAGGATCGAATTGAGAGCGGTGAAATATGAAAACGATGCCTTCAGCACCTTTTAAAAGAGAAACATCGAAATTATTCAATAATTACAATAGATTGCAAGAGATTATGAAAGATTGAAAGATTATCAAATATTGCAAGATTGCAATGAAATGGCAAAAGAGTGCTTGGGATTACATGAAACTGCATGAGATTGCAAAATATTGCTAAATATTGCACGAGATTGCATAAAAATTGCATGCGATTGCAAAAAATTGCATGAGATTGCACGAGATTTCACAAGATTGCACAAGAATGCATAAGACTGCACAAGATTGAATAAGATTTCAAAAAATTGCATACAGAGTGTAAACCAGATTGCACAAGTAATTAACCCCTGATATGTATATAAAAAAAGTATTTGACTAACGTTTTTGAAGGATGACATTGATAAGTCGCATATTCTTCCTGCTGTTATTTTACATGGTTTTTGACTTCTCAGAATCATCAAATGCATCAACTGCTTTTCTTTATTAGTCATATCAGGCCATGATGAGTTATAACTGATAAAAGATAATATATAAAGTTATTATTCTTAACCTTCAATTGCATACAAAACTATATCACACTAAGTTCTGAGACATCATTTTGATTTCCAAAATATTGTATTGTATTATATTATTGAATATTATAATAAATGTGAAACTCACACACAATCACTAAATTGAGTACTATGTTCTATCAGTCTTTCACCAATCCAGGTATTTGCATAAACATGGATTAATTGGCCAAACAAGATTGATCCATATTTACAAGCTTCTGCCAGATGATTCATACATTTCACTATCTAAATACAAAATTCAAAAATATTTCTTAAATATTTTTTTTGAAGACTTAAAAACCAATTAAATATGATAAAAATATTACCTTAATTTATGATTATTTAAAATATCAATTGAGTTTTGATTTTAAAGTATTAATTAAATTGTTATATATTAAATTGGTAATTAAAATTACCTGAAGACCCGTTACGAAAAGTCCGACCACAATATCGATTAATAGAAAAGCCAATGCTATTGAGTAGTTGGATTGTATGAGGTTGGAAAATCTATAATTATTGTTTAAAAACACTATTTTAATCTTTTTCAAATTCTATTTGACACAATTCAAAGTTAAAGCCTTCAAGAAATACCCACTTTATACTTTTATTATGTTCCTGAATGGACAAAATAATTTTTCGACTGACGCTTTTCTCTATTTTTGCTCCTTTCATATTTCTCTTGTTGCATTCCGTTGAATGCCTTTATGAAATAAATTAAAATTGAAATAAGCCATTTTACAATATAATCGAAAAATAATATAGCAAAATATTATCTAATGATATGTACGTGCCCGTTTACTCCTCCATTTTTAGTAAGAACATTTCTATTTCTTTTCAGATGATTGCACCTTAATTTGTACTTAATTTCAGGAGCCTGAATTTCTTTTATTCGGTGCCTGGGCAAAAAATAACATTAAAATAATTTAAATATAAATAATTGAAATATCAGTTCTTCAACAAGTGGAAAACAATTATCATGACAATCATATAGAAATAAATAAACTTTAAAATATTTATAATTTTATAAATGATTTGCAATAATTATAGTTTTTAAAAAATTATTTTTATGAAATACTTTACCCAAGAATTGCAAATTTCACGCAAACATGATGAATAGAAATGAAAAACAGATTATCTATGGCTACTCCAGCCGTTAAAATAACGAGACTGAGCGTGTGAGTATGAATTAAGAATACGAAAAAATGTCTCTGTTTATTCACATAATATTCGACCGAAAATATATCATAGTATTGACGACTTTCGTTAGAAGATAGGATGACTTCTAAAATCTTAGGTCCAGCAGCAGATATTTGAATCATAACCCATGACAAGTAACAGTATACTAAATAAAAAATACAGTTCCGAAATTAAAGTATATTTTTCTTCATCATAAAATTCAGAATTTTGTTTTATAATCTTCAAAGTTTTGACTTCTTATGCGTGATAAACTTAAGAGTAAAATTTCTAACTTTCATACATTACCAACATAAAGAAGGACTGCTTTCTTGCCGAATTTACCATAATTATAGAGAATTTGTCTTTCTTTCTCGTCCAATATATTACTCAAGTCATTTTTAATAAAATCTAAAACCTCTGTAACCTGCCAAATTTATAGTGTTTTTTTTAATTTAAAAGACATTTAATAAAAAAAATACTAATTCTTCGATAAACACTCACTTTTTTCTGTTGGAAAATGAAATTAAAAAATTTAATTTGTGAGCCTAGGAGTAAAGTTACTGGAATTATCAGCTTGATTACAGCATCCGTGTCGTGGTATATTTTGAAAGAAGTTAGAAGCTAAGAAGAGAATAAAATGATAAAAATCTCCTATCAAATATTTAATATAATATTTTATAATAAGTTATTGAATCAATATTTTTATGCTATAAATGCATAAAATATATACGTACAATCGCTGGACTTATGCTAAGCATAAGTATAATTGTTAATCCTCCAATTAAGTACTTCATTACGGGCTTTTGATAAGGCCATAATCCAACGACTGAGAGACAAATCTTAGAGATTTTGAAATAAGACGTATCAAACAAACCCATATCTCAATAAAACTTCCAGAGGTTTGTTTACAAGACGATATTCTTTTGAATACTGAACCTAATGGTTCTCTTAATGGTTCAAACGGCTTAATGTGCATATAGTTTTAAATTAGATATAAATTTAAGCGTATTAAAAAATTTCTAATCATCTTCTAATGAAGATTATGCCGTATTTTGTTTTATGTTCGTACATATTTTTGCCATTAACTGGATCTTTATGAACAAACCATTATTTTAATTGATATAACGTCCAATGCAACTTTAGCTATTATTTATTTCTAAAAATAGTAAATTATTAAATGAATATTTGACCTAAATTGAAATTGGACAGAAATATAGATTTTTTAACTAAGCTTTAAAATTAAAGAAACAAATATCAGCAAGTTAAATTGTAAACAATATCCTATTGAAAGATGGAAACATCTTTTAAAAAATTAATATAGTTGAGAAAAACAAATTTAAAAAAATAAATTCTACAAATTAGAAAACTTTTAAAAATAAACTGTTTAGATGAAGAGATTCTGCATAGAAAGATGAAACCAAAATAATATTGAAAACAAAATACTAAGTAGAAAGCTTCTCTCTGGTTACAAAAAGCAAATTCCAATCAGGAGATTGAATATAGAAGAAGATCATTTTAAGAAAAATGAAAATACGAAATGAAACTTATAAAAAAGTAAAAACTCTAACAATTTGACGTCTCAACATATCCCAAAACAGACGATATTTTCAGAAACAATATGATTTCGCAACGCATTTCTGTGCTGACTTAATTATTTAAAAAATCGAATTTGCAACACATTGTTGTGCTGACGTAATTTCAATAGAGCTGGAAATAAACAGAATAACACAAAGTAAAATTGGAACAATTTAAAATTAAAATAAAGCAAAATAACAAATCAGTATAGTGACAAAGTGGGAGAAGATTAAATGGGCATAAATTTTTTATATACTAAAAGAAAGATATCCATTTAAAATAGTTCCCCTCTTCTTTAAACTGAAAAACAGATAAAAAACTATATTTTTCAGGGGGCTCTTCGACATATAGCCTCTTCTTTTTTGCCTAACACCGAACCCATTTTTTTGCTCGAGTTTCTCTATTATTTTGTCTCGAGCACTCTGCTTTTCGACGATTCGCACTAAATAATTCTAGAAACAAAATTGTAGACTGATAAAATTATCAGAGAAACATTAAGACCAAAAGATAGTTTCTCCTACAATTCAATGAACATTTAATAATAATATCAATATAATCCAGGGTAAAATATCGTACGCGCTCGAGAAATATTTTACCCTGGGCCTACCTATACTTGAAATTACAAACATTCTTTTTTAGCAATACACTCACTCCATGGTTCTCTCACATTCTGTCCAGGTGCAAAACGTCTACACTAGGGATTACGTCCCGGGATGTATCCGTCACCATGGACTTGGTAGCTATTTTTTGAATAGCTTTCAATTCATTCAAATTAAAAAATCCTAAAGTGCTATTCACGTTCTTCATATGTAGATCACATTAACCTGAAAACACGCTATATGTAATGCTAAGATAAGTCAAAAAAATTTAACTAATTATAAATCGAAAGATTTGAGTTTTAAATATTGTACTCTAAATATTGTTCTTGTATTTTAAATATTGTACTTCGATTAAATTTTTACTTGCCATGCAATACAGGAAAATTCTTGTAATCGCCTGCGTATCAAAGAGTAACATTAATTAAAGATGTTCCATCATGATATATTAAACAAAAAAGTTTTTTATATACAAATCATTTGTTGAAAGTGTGATTTCGATAATTTTCAATAATTTTAGGTATGGAAAGAAATTTGGATGGAAACAATATTACAATAGAGGAAATGTCTCGTAAGATTATTCTTTTTAATATTATAAGCAAATTTAATAAGCAAGTGCATTATGCGGGCATTTGTCGACGGAAAAATTCGTTTTTTTCAATGCCAGTCCTATTAATTGGGAACTTCATGATAATTTCAACATCATTCATAATTAATTGATAAATTTTTTTTTCTAAACAAATTTAATAAACATTTATCTGTCGACGGAAAAATTCGTTTTTTTCGATGGCAGTTCTTTTAATTGGGAACTTTATGATAATTTCAGCAACATTTATAATTAGTTGATTAATTTTATGTTTTTTTTAAAAAACAAATCTAATAAAAAAATGCATTATTCGAAAATATCTCGACGGAAAAATTCGTTTTTTTTCAATTTCAGTCCTTTTAATTGGGAAGTCCATGGTAACTTCATCAACACTCATACTTAGTTGATAAATTGTATGATTTTTTAAAACAAATTTAATTAAAAATGCATTATTCGGGCATTTGTCGACGGAGAAATTTGTTTTTTTTCAATGTCAGTCCTTTCAACTGGGAACTCCATGATAATTTCAGCATCATTCATGATTATTTTATAAATTGTATGATTTTTTTAAAACAAATTTAATAGACACATGCACTATTTGGGCATTTGTCGAAAATAAAATTCTTTTTTTTCCAATGCCAATCTTTTTATTAGGCTGCACCATAATATTCAACTTGAATTGCTCTATTCATTTTTTTATCATACAATTTACCAAATTGAAAAAAAAACTAGTTTTGCGTCGACAAATTCCCGAATAATGCATTTGTTTATTAAACTTGTTTTTGAAAAAACAAAAAATAAATCAACTAATTATGAATGTTGCTGAAATTATCCTGAAGTTCCCAGTTGAGAGGACTTACATTGAAAAACACTAATTTTTTTGTCAACAAATGTCCGAATAATGCATTTGTTCATTAAATTTGTTTTAAAAAACCATAAAATTTATCAAAAAATTATGAATTTTGCTGAAATTATCATGAAGTTCCTAATTAAAAGAACTGACATCGAAAAAAAACGAATTTTTCTGTCGACAAATGCCTGAATAATGCATTTGTTTATTAAATTTGTTTATAATATTAACAAGAATAATCTTAAGAGAAATTTTCTCCATTAAAATATTGTTTCCATCCAAATTTCTTGCGATTCGTAAAATTATTGAAAATTACAGAAAACACACAATTTTCCTATTATTGTCGAGCACCGGGAACATCAAATAGAAAAAAATTGCCATTTTTTTCGTCATATTTGTTTATTTATAAACAAATTGAAAAACTAAATTGAAAATCACCCTCGACAACTCTCTGGAAAATTTTATCAGTTTTTTTTTTAAATCTTAGACGTCCAAATCGGTCAATATTTGTGGGCTGTACGTTGTTTTGAACTAAAAAAGTCATTTTTTCCCACTGTGTGGCGTGATTGCACATGCATGACCTGAGATATTTTCGTTTATTATTAATTTTTTGTGCACTTTTAGCTAATTAAAAAAGATGACATCGATGTTATCATAAATAAGGCTAATGAAAATATGCTCGAAACCTTATTTGTAAATAAAACGAAGGAATAAAGTCACTGAGTACAATCGAGGTGAGAGTGCGATGCTGTCAAAGCAGAAAGAAATTTTAGAAAAGGACAAGGGCACCACCTAGGTTGCATTACATTTTTGTAATAAAAATATTTGCCAATTACAAGGCAACACTAAATTTTGAAAAACAATTTTTTTTCAAAATAAAAGCTGAAATTCACTAGACATCGATGCCTCAATAAACCCGCTGAATATAAATCAGCAACGGTCGGTAATTTGTGACGTCATTATGTATCAAATGTCCGTAATTACCATTCTACTAATGATAAGAAATGTATTGAATATAAATTTTCCAATTCTCAATTAGCTATACCAACATTAATTACCATTCTACTAATGTATAGAAAATGTCGGTATAGTAGAAACTAAAGGATTGGTTGCCAACCATCCGTTTCAAGCCCTTTACGTGAAAAGAACTAACATAACTTTTGCCATAGTATACTAATATTTAGAAGAAAATTTAAAGCCACTTATAAAAAAGTACACCTGAAATCCGTGGTGATTAACTCCTCATTCGAAACTATAAATTGAAATAAAAATTCTACAAGAGGAATAAATCAGAAAAAAAGGTTTAAATCAAAGAAAAATTCTCAGAAAAATTTATTATTCGAATCATGCAGTTTTTTTCCTTTGACTTGTTAGATGACAAGTCGCGAAATCTTTTCTTGGTCAATTTAAGTTTTAGAACACTCATTACAGAATCAAATATTTGTATTCATTGGAAATTATTATCAATTTAGAATTCTATAATTTACAAGTCTACTTGGTGGGTACCTATCACCACTACGTAGCGCGTCCTCAGGTTGCGGATAGAGGAAAGGCCCCTGAGGTTAAA
>JBAGKK010050937.1:0-10067 GCA_037177015.1 Euceroptres primus
ATATATTATAATCCATTATTATAGAGCAAGGAGAAAAAAAATCTGCTAAATTGTCAGGAGTCATCTGCTAAAATAGGGGCAGCAGATTCTTTCTATACTATTTACAGAAATTTCAGTGACAATAATATGGTCTGTAAATCTTACAGACTAATTTTGTAAAATCTGTAAAATGATCTGCTACACTGAAAAAAGTAGCATTGAATCAAGAAAAAATAATCAAGTCTCAAATACGAACAAGTCAATATTTTCTTAACTAAAGTTCTTTAGACAAGAAAAATTTACTTCAGTTAAGAAAATATTGGCTGGTCCGTATTTGAGACAATATTTTCCTGATTCATGTTACTTTTTATTTAGTGTGAATTTACAGAACATGCATTATTGTAACTGAAACTGTAAATTGTAAATATCACAGAAAAAATTCGCTGTTCCTTTTTTGGGCAGATAACACCTGTTAATTTATCAGATTTTTTCTCTGTAAACCAATTAAAATAACTTTGATGAAAATCAGTGAAGTTAAATCTGAAAAAGTTGTAAACCTTTGATGAAAGACTTTGACCAGAATTTTCACCTGGCAACTCTTTAAACTTTTAAAGAGTTAGGAGACAATTTTGCACAAGTCATCAGAATCTACTTCAAAAGCTTAAAATTAATTCTAAGCTCTTCTTGGATACATATTTACAAAGAGAATGTCGTATTGATGATGATCAGTATAGGCTTGCCTAACTTAGGTCAATGAGACTCTTGGAGGTCCAGTACTGCTCCAATATGCAGATATTGCACTCTCAGTATGATTAAGAGTGACCTCGGTATACGAGTAGTTGATAATATCTAAATATGTCCGCGTCAGCGAAATGCTTTCCTTTTGATCATACATCCACTCATGCCATAGTCAAATCTATTATCTTTAGCACCAAACTCGACTAATTGAATTTCTAGTTCGTACCTCTATTTTAAAATTAAGTTAACTTCGTTCATTAAATTATAGGGAGTAGTTATATCAGCAACTTCCATTTTGCAACAGCAATTTTTTGCTTTAGGTAAAAATTCTATTTTATATCAAAATATGCTTTAATTCTGCAAACTAAGGTGAAAATTTTAAAAATTCTAAAAAAACACTTTCCTTTCATTTAAATCCCACTTCGAAAAATCTATGTGAAATTAGTTTGAAAATCTGATACCAGTTTTTAATTCACAATTCAAATATTTTGTAAAAAATATTTTACTCTGAAAAGAATTCACTTTAATCCTCTTCTGCTATTAAAAGTGATTAGTTTGAAAAATTAGTTTAAAATTAGTTTGAAAATCTGATACCAGTGTTTAATTCCCAATTCGAATATTTTGTAAAAAATATTTTACTCTGAAAAGAATTCACTTTAATCCTCTTCTGCTATTAAAAGAAATATATGAATAATTAAACGAACTGGATGAAATACGATCATGCTCATTGCACATTCATTCTGATACAATTATTTTCAATCTCTGATTTAAGTCCTCTGATTGGTATTGATTTTACGAAATATAATGAAAATTTGGTTCCTCTATAGTACCGAAACATTCCTGGAATTTTATCCTCCAAAAGTAGGAACAAAGCCGAGAACTAGCATCGATAACGAACTCCACGCTAAATGTAATTTCGCAAACGTATTGCCGACTTTGTCGAGGTAGAATTTCATTTCCATTCTCTGGTTTCTCTGTTTCCGTCTTTTTTACTACTTTATCGCTCTATATGCCACAGGAAATTTTTCTATCCCTTTCTACTGACATTTTAAAATATCGGAAAATAAAAAATTGGATAATAAAATGAAATAGTGACCAGAGCCGACGGAACCTAGGTTATCTGTTTTTCTCGCTCCTTAAGAAGCGTAAACTGGAAAACTGGCATTTGTTTTCCACATGCGAGTGTCTCGCTTACTCTAATTCCTTTACATTTACGCTTCTTAAGGAGCTAAAAAAACAGATAACCTACGTTCCGCCGGCCCTGATAGTGACAGTTTTCCAGATATATTATTCTCAATAAAAGATCAACTTTTCATCTGTCAGAATAGAAAAAAAAATGAATAAAAAAATGCGATTTGAATGGACGAACTCGAGTTTCTTTTATTAACTTCTGTACTTATTAATGAACCATGCAATAATATTATATATGTGTGTGTGTGTGATTGTGTGTGTGTGTGTGTGTGCGTGTGTGTGTAGAAGAAATCATTTTTTTGAAGTTTTTAACTTCAAATCGTGCCTGCCAACGGAAGATATGGTTTTAAAACTCTGCCAAAAATTATAGAAAGCTATTTTTCTATATTAACTCAAAAATTACATTTTTTTCGGCCTACCCTATTGTGCATAAATGTCAGGATCTGACCTGGTAATAGATATTAAACTTTTTACATTATAGTGTGTTCGCGAAATAGCAGCAGACGTTCCATAAATTCAGGAGAAATGTCAGAGGATGAGACTGCATAATTTATTTGACAATGATGACTTTAATGATATATGTTTCGAAATTTTAGCCTCCATCTGATCTAAGTAAATATTTAATTATGATTTAAGATTGTTTCAACTTTATAAAAAGTTTGTGAATATAAATCTTCATTTAATTGGTGCTACTATTTTATCCTTATCGGAATGGGTATAATAACTTTATGTGGCCTTGAGTAGGATTCACAGCCATCGTATTTATACAGCGAATGAGATTCTTGGATTTCCGAAGTGCTCCTGATTACTGGAACTTTATGCATTTTAGAGATAAGTATAATTCCGTTGCTACGAGGGAGGAAAACATTGTGTTATTTTCCGATGAGTAAGACTTGAAATCGAATATCAAAAGGTTGAGAAAGTGGGGAAAGTTGTGCAAGATAAATTTTTACAAATAATTATATATTTGCAAAAATACGGAGGAATAAAATTGCATTTGACTTCGAATGAAAAATTGTGTTATCACTCTTAGTTAATTAAGTAATTTTTTAAGTCGAAGGTAAAAGTTTCCAATCAGTTATTAAAAGAATAGAAACTGAAAAGTAAAGTTAAAATAAAAGTAAGAATTTTTAAATGAAGGTTTAAGAGACTTTTTTTAGGATAGACAAACTTTGATCTATAAAGTATTGTTTTATGAATCACCCTAATATCGGAACATTAATCAGAAGCAGAAGTAAATTTCCCGTAAGACCGACCCGGTGAAATTCCGGTTCGTAATCCCAGTTCCCAGGAAACTTTTCGTCGATATCAAGCTATTTCAGGTTTCGAGTTGACCTATCATTTTGCTCCTCTGTGCTCGGCGAATCCAAACGAAATAAAAAAAGTTGTAAAAACAGCAAAATTGAAAATCATAGAAAAGAGTTTACTTTTCATTTAGGGAATGATATTATACTCACATGCATCAGTAAATTCAATATTAAGCTTTAAAACGCACAGATATGAAAGGAAATGAGAAATTAAAAGCGTGTAAATATTGAAGACATCCTAATTAAAAACTTGGATAACTTTTAAATTTGTCAACATTAATTAAATTGGTATTGGTATAATTGGTATTTTATTGGCAATTTATTTTTGTAAGTAGGTAACCGATAAAGTATATTAATTAATATAAATATAATAATGAATAAAAGTACTAATAAAATATGATATTGTTTAAAGAATATATTATATTGTTTCAAAAATAATTTTAAAATTGAAGTACTATTTTGAGATAATTTATCAATTTTATTCCACTTGAAACTGAGGGATATAAAGCGAGTTAATTTACCGTGGAAATATTTTATAAATTACAGTTTTTACAAAGGTTTATGGATCACTTTGAAGTCCCCAATAAAGAAGCTTAATCGTTCGTGTTAGATAAATAATTGTTGTAAGCGTCGCCGAATAATCACCAATCTAAATGCATCGGTTTCCAGTATTATCCTCTATTCCTCACCAACACAGGTTGTCGATACAATCGATTAATGCAAAGTTGAGTCTTTGAAGTAATTTACTGAATTCGAAATACTCTTGTTTAATTTCTTTCAAGTTTTTTTTCTGCATACTATTGACATCCTAAAGAATCCTTTTGTAATTAAGAATTCAATTGCACCGACTTTAATTACGTTCGAATCCTTAATCGAAAGCTACTTTGCAAAATATATGTTAAATAAATTTACTATCTTGAACGATTAAATGGATTCTTAAACTTCAGTACAGTTTTTAAAGTAAATTTTTGAATTAAAAAGAAAGGTTTCCATGTATAGTTTTTCTGCGAGTGTTTATAAACAAATAATCAGAAATCTTTAGAAATAAATTAAAGTATTATAATGATGTTAAGTTCATTTTATACTATATGTATATTTTGAATTTCAAAATCGATTTAGAAGCCACTTTCATGCAATTAGGCAATTTTCTAGTTAAATTCTAAAAGCCGTTTTTCTCATTATATCAATTAAATCAAATGTAACTATTTAACCCACTAAATAGGCTAACACATCTGTATAAATTCTATTACCGCCCCACCTGAGTGATTAATTACACTAGAAACGAGATCCTGTGTAATTGTACTCAAAAGTTTCAAAACTACTTGAAACTTAAGTCGTAAGTGTGTGCGTTCGAGAAATACGAAATGGAATAGAAACGTACAAGCTTGAAATTATCAAGGATTACAAAAACATTTTAAAATCAGTTGTTTTTCAACAAAAAAAATATTAAGAAATAACAATATCAAATTAATAAATTTGACAAAAAGCGTTTGTAAAAAAAACACTCAAAAAGATATCCGGGCTAACCAGAATTCTGCTTAAATATGCCCCCACTATTTTTTTCTGGTTAAAGTAACCATAATTCCGGTTAAAGTAATTGGTTTTAACCAGAATATATATTTAACCATACACACACAGCATATGAGTAATACTGGAATATGGAACCACAAAAAACAAAAGCTCTTTAGTTGGTGGATCTGAATTCTAATTCACTATATGAACATTCAGCCTACAATGATTGATGAAAATTACTCTTTGATGAGGTTGCTACATCTTTTTTATGCTTCACGTGTCCAACTTTAGTATACTGAATAACTAAAGAAAATAATGTTTGTTGCGTTTCAGATGCTGTACAAATTTTAATTAAAAGTACATAAATAGAAAAAGCTCAGATTTTAATTATACCGCCTTCCGTTTAAGGAAGTTCACACACAAAGAACTGTTAGTAAAAAAAGCAAATGAAATTCGTGACCCGACAATTCAGCGATATGGCTAGTAACATAATTTTCTTTGAAAATTAAATCAAGAGTAGGTGGCACATAACCCGATCAATTCGATTTCTTCCTCTTTCTACGTCTTATGTCAAATTTTTTCTTGAGGTCTTTGATCAGGTCCTATGGATGCGTTACGAATTTCAAATGAACTCTATCTTATCAGAAGGACAGCTGCGACTAGGAAATCAAAATCGACTAAGACAAATTTCACATTGGAAGTTAATTTAAAAAATATATGAATTTCAAGAAAAAATATACCTGGACTAATATTTTTAATTGTAAATTATTATTTCAAGTCTCTTGTGAAATGATTCTCTTGTTTAAATATTTCTTTAGCTCGCTTTTTAAGTTAGGGGCAAAAATCTGAAAAATATTGTTGGACACTTCTTTCAGGGAAATAATAATTACTGTACTCCATTTCCAAGAGTAGAAAATTATTATTATCAGAGTCATTAACTAACTCGACAAAGAAAGTGGTATACTGGCTTACCACAGTATTTATCTACTTTAAGGTAAATTAAACAAAATGTTTAAAAAATGTCAGATATTGATTAATTTCTAAATATATTTTAATCTTGAATATTTCATGCCTTTTAATAATTTCTGGAAGATTTTTAAAAATTTTAAAGGATTTCAGATATCCTTGGAAAACACTAAAATATTCTAGTAACTCTTATTACTACATAACAATCTCGAATTGGGACAATTTTATAATTAGTCCAATCGATAGTAAGTCAATAAGTAAAGCGCCATGGAGTGATACATAGTTTTTTCAATTCTTGTCTGAATGACCTTTTGATCTTTTAAACTTCTATAATTGGCTGCCAAGTATATCCTTTGAAAAGTATTTCGCATTCCAGATTGTATTTTCGAACTCCCTCCTATTAAAATTAATAAAAAGTGGAATAATAAGAATTATGAAAAAAAGGCTGAGGCAAATGTTTATAAATTCATGTAAAATTTTTTATTTTTATATGGTAAAACAAATTGTTGTTCATAAAAGTAAAAGTTTATTAGTTAAATTAACTAAATTATTTATTTAATTCAATCAAATTAACCAAGCATTTCTCTAAGTGTGATAATATAATATTGAACATAAACATATAATATTAAATATTAAACATATGATGTTTGATAATATTAAACAAACATATAAATATTAAACATACGATGTTTGATAATATTAAACATAAACACGTAATATTAAATATTAAACATAGAATGTTTAATAATATTAAACAACCTAATATTTTTAATTTTTCTATTTTTTTCACTAGTGGTAAAATATTTTACTTCTAGTCTCAGAAAAAATTTGTTTCAATCAACCAATTTCAACACATAAAAAATGTAATTAAACCAAAAAATCAAACACGTAATACTTGTAAAATCCAAATCATTTTCTGAGTGCAACAGTAAGAAGAGATGTAAATGAAGCTGCAAAAGAAGGTGTCAAAACTTAAGTTTAAGAAATGTGTTTACTCTGAACATCGGAGACTGCACTTTAAGATTTAATTAAGAAACTCTATTTTATTCTTGCATAATAAGAATCTCTTGAGAGGCTTAAGAAAAGATGTATTTAGAAAAACGAAAATTCTAACATAAATCTACTACTCAGGTGAAATAAAAAAATCCAGTTTTAATATAAAGTTTTGCCTATGTCAAAAATAAAAAAAATTATCAAATTAAAAGCTCATTATTATATACTTTATTCATAATAATTACGAATTAGGCCAAATGAAATGTGAGAGCGCATTATATAAAGGATTTAACTGTAATATATTCACTATTACTACTACTATATTACAGCAACAGTGAATTTATTACATAATTACCATATTACATAATATAAATTTAAAAAGTGCAGATAATTAAGAATTTAATTTATAAGAACATGTAAACAAATCGCATGAATATTAAATGTATTTAAAATGCACAGTAATTAATTCACGTGAATTACAATCGATTTATCACTGGAATAACAAAAAGAAAATTTATTAAAATAGGGTAAAAATGCTTTAAATAACAGGAATAAAAAGTTTAAGACAATTTATTAAAATAGGTTAAAAACACTTCAGATTTCGAAGCTCTTAATGCGCCTTGATTTGTTTACTCGTAAGAAATTTTAACGAACTAAATATAGCAACGACAGATTCAGAAATTTAATTTACATTGTTCAAGATTGATGCTTTGCAGATAGAAAACAGACTTGTTCTTTGACTGAATGTCTCCGACAGCTCCAAGTAAGGAAAACTTACAGAACTATACAGAGCAATTCAGATTCTCTAAGTTAGCACACATTTCTATACGAATATTATGAAAACAGAATTTCATATTCAGAAGTCATTAAACTTTATTCGGAGAATTTAATTATTTTAGAACTCAGCACTTGACATTAATATATAATTTATATATCCTATATTATGTTTCATGCATACATAAAAAAGATTTTAAATTAATCAATGAAAAAGTGAAATATTCACATGGAAGAACTGAGTCAAAAAGGGATCTAAGCAACAATTGAAAATACCCTCTGAATAGCGCATATTTAGCAAGGTTCAGTATAGTCTTTCAATTGACAAGTAAATCCCTCTAAAATTCTTATAAGTCATCCTTGAGAGTAAGAAGGATAAAAATATACATTCATATGTATATCAATTTCGGTCTCTCTCACACCAAGTCCTCATTTATAATCCGTTACGAGGTCATATTCTATGTAAAAAATGTCTGTATGAAGAAAAAATGTATGATGGGTTAACCCTTTAGTGCACGATATAATGTATTATCGATATTTTCCCCTCATTTTAGTACGCTTTTTCGATAAAAGTATTTTGGACCCTTTTTTAGCTATAAATATAGAATCTTTCTCCCTGTGTAAATTACAAAAACGATAGGAAAAAGTCCTAATTAGAGACCATGGATTTTGTCAGTAACTTTATGTGGTTCATTTTGGCAGTCACAAGAATTGTAACATTTCGTCGAAAACTACTAAATATATGAAAGTTTCGATTTAAAATATTAAACTATTTATGAGTAGTAGACACAAGAAAATATTCTAAAGATACAAACTTTTAGCAGTTTTTATTTTTGATGAAAATAGAATTATTTTTCATTTTGGAAAGGTATAAACAATTGTTATCCCTTCAAAATTTAAAGAATTTAAAAGAAAGAAGCCTTTTAGTAAAATTGTACCTCTATTTCCATTTTAAACAAGTATTATTTTTTTAAAGTGATTAACTTGACCATAAAAAATTCAATCATATTATCTCTTTCGTAAGTAGGTATACACAATTTTTAAAATTTAAATTTGCATTTTGAAATTTATACAATGTCATAAATAAAAAAATAGTACTTGTGTATATTTTTAGAGAAGCACACAACTAATTCGAACTCTAGCCAAATCAATCAAAGTTTATTGTTTACAATAATTGAGTGATCTGGTCGGATTTTTGGTTTTATCACCATTTGCACTCTATACTATACGAAATCCAGTTACAGAGAACAAAATGTGAGAATCAGATTTTCGACAAAATCCATTTACAACAGAATTCCTAATTGAGAGTAAAAATCGATACTGTTTCGGGAGTCAAAACGTAATGGTAACTTCAGGCAGATTACTGATATTGAAATTGAATCGATGAAATTCATAAAAGGCATAATATACAGTCTGATGGCAGTGATGTCACTTTATTTCCTTTGTTTGGAACGAGGTGTGAGATAGTAGCAACATTTCAATATCTGATACCTGTCCATATAATATAATGAAATGAAAAATAAAACTGGACTGTCCAATGAAGAAGAAAAAGAATAAATGTCTGACGCTCGATCTGATCGAAATAAGAATATTCCCAAGAGTGTTTCTGACAGCTTCTGCTCCATAAATTTTCATTCTGTGCTATTAAATTTTGAGTTGACAGTCTCTCTCTCTCTAAAAGAGAATTTTAGATTTTTAAGACATATTTTTAGTAATATTTTATTTATCCCATCAAAAACACTACGTGTGAAAAAATTCCGCCAAGTACATGAGTTTAAATAATATTAATGTTTTATTTATTTAAGTTAAAGGTAAGGGATCGTCCATAAACTACGTTGTCAATTTTGGGCTATTTTGACCCCCCCTCCTCTCGTTGACAACTGTGGTTTTGATTTTGACCCTCTCCCCCCTGAAAGTAACGCAACCTTTAGATAAAACCCGATTTTACGTTTATTCTGCTTTTTTTTGTTTATAGCCCCTCATCAGTTGCCAATATGTCTAGAAAAAAATGTCTGTAAAAGGTTAACTTGACTTGTAAAATTTCTAAAATTCAAAATGGCGGATCTAATATGACGGTAAAAAATAGTCGGATTTTTATGAAACTTTGAACTTTAAAGTTTTCTGATTGTTGATTATAAAGAATTCAAAATGAAAGTTTCTAAATTCAAATTGGTGATAAAAAATTGTTCAAAATATTCCATGTTTTATGAAACTAGTGTTAAATTTAAATATGTGAACAATTGAAAATCGCTAATTCATGTAATGTTGAAAAAAAATTACAAATAAATTAATTCTTATCTCCCCTCTCGCATCGCTGTACATCGTTAAATTATGGGCCGGGCTCGGGGGTAGGCGGTCCTCAATCTAATGATATTTGAGCGAGCCGTCTACCGTCTTATGTCAACAATCAGGACCGCGTATATAGTCTTTGAACGTACAAAAGTAAATGCGCTGAGAGTCGTGATGTAAACAACGTCTGGCAGCCCTGACTGCCCAAGCGATGGCGCCGTCGCGGGACGCTCAGGGGCGGGGGACAGAATCAGTGAAGCGTGAATGACCATGAAGGTGGCCCATAATCTACGCGGCCATAATCGAGGTATGAGTGTA
>JBAGKK010050948.1:0-10066 GCA_037177015.1 Euceroptres primus
AAAATTGGGGGTTTGGACTTAGACAAATTTCAGAGCCATTCGGCCATTTTCAAAGTCGTTTATCCAATACCCTTAAACCACTTGGAAAATGGCCTACTGGTTCCAAAATTTTTCTAAGTCCAAACCCCCGATTTACCCGTCCCTGAGGGGCACCTATTTAATATTGAGGTTTGCATTTAGACAAGACTTACCAAATAGATGGAATCTGTCGAGATCTCTGAACCGGTAGAATTATGTGAGATGTCCATTTTTTCTAATTGAACATCGACTTCGACGGAGAAAACATTTATTTCTAAATTCCAGAATTCATTGAAAGCAGACGGCAAATTTAGAAAGAGAGAGTAGATTTAAAAGCCACACTGAAAACTATTTTTCCCACACAACACAGACACTTGCGGAGAAATCGGTCTCTTTAGCGTTCTCTCTACGCCTATATAGAACAAGAATTTTGCAATTAGTTTTGGAAAACGGCGTGAATTTGTCAAACCGTGGAAAGAAAATTCATCGTCTCACTCATATTGACAACTCTGATGTCACTTCCAAAGTACAGTCGGACTTCCACCATTTCAACTTCTACCATTTCAAGTTCCCCGCAACCAGTTTTGATCGTTTGCCGCTACTCTGGAGAAGGCGTTTGCGCAGATAGTTTACACCCACACATGTATACATACGTTTGTGCACAAATGCCTGCTGCGCAACTTCCAATTTCCCCTCCGAGCGACCTCCATCTTTTCAGACTCCCCACGAAATCTTGATTGTAACATTTTTTCAACACGTTTGCTTGGATTGTTACTTTCGATTAAGAGATAGATAAACAGTGTTTGTAAACATTCAGACTTTGTTTTCAGAGCATAAAATAGGCTTTAAAATGAGCTTTTATCGAATATCCTACGACAAATAGTTTACGAGATATAAATTTGTTAATTAACATTGTGCGTTTTTCAGAGAAGACTATAGCCATGATGAATTTTCATTGTTGCAAAAAAAATCGCGATCGGGTTTTTGCTATTAGATTCTCAAATTGGATAGTTCAAAGTATTAAAAAAATTTTTTTTTGGATTTCAGAATCCAAAAATGACAGAGGGTTGGGGGGGAATTTTTTTTAAAACATTCATATTTTGTAAAAAAAAAAATCTGTTGAGTTCAATTTTGCTGAAATATCTAACAGATTGCTTCTAATTTCTTCCAGCAGGAATCCTAATTTGGCTGTACTAAGTGTTGTTTATAAGATTTGAAAGTTGGGAAATTATGGAAAATTTCAGAAAACATTGAAAGAGTTTTTGAATGCTATAAGCTTCTATTTCTCATAACAAATTCTAATGGAAACTTAATTGAAACTTTGCATTAAAAAGGGGGAAAGGGGAATAAAATTCTTAAATAAAGGGATTTTAAGAATAATAGGGAGAATAGGGGACTGACTGTGATCTCTGTTATTAGAGGTAAAAAAGTTGTTTATGTGAACAAAAAGAGTGTAGCTGCATCGTTTAATTGTTGTTCTGTTGTTATAAAAATTACATGTCAAAAAATATTTTTATTCCAGGCTCAGTATGAATTCCTACATCGTGCGATCGTAAATTATTCGGACCTGCACAATCTTGCCGACGACGAACCAGCCTCTTAATGAAGGGAGGTGAAAGGTTAGGCCCGAAGGACTCTGCAATTTATTTTTGCTCGCGCTCTAAGTCATCCCTTGATTAGCGCCGAAAAAATGAGCGCCTCTATCGCACATTCGATAAACATGGAACTCCTTGATATTTATAATCGTGATAACCCGTGAATCCACGAAAAAAAAAGATAACCGGTCTCCAAAAATCGAAATGGAGCAATTGTTGTTACTAAGCTGCTTGTATTATATAAAGTAACTCAATTTAGTTCGATATTTGTCTCTACGAATGTGCGTGAATCCTTGAAAATTCCTTCACGACTCTCGCTAATTTCTATTATAATTCAAAGTGGTTGTAAAGTTAGAAAGAGTTTTTTTCGAGATTAGCGAGTCTCGCTTTCGGGATTCGACAATGGAATTTTCGATTTAATTCATCCAAAGTATTTTTTTCTTTGAAATTTAATCTGTAAACTGTATCTTTCGAAGAATCAAGGGAAATTTTCCATTTCGAATCCTCTTTTTTGTTGTGAGCAACGCGAACTTCGTACGTGGAAACCTTTCAAGAGGAAACTTTCAACAATTGAAGAATTCTCCAAGATTTTCGCGAATTTTGAAATTTGAATTGAAGGAATCACCGGATCGAATCTCAAGCCCAATGTTACCCAAGTCAAGTCTCGAGTGGGCTTTTCGAAAGCTCGAATCCTCGAGGCTACCGTTTTTACAGTAACTAAGAAGGAAGCCCAAGAAATCATAAATCATCGATCACCATTCACCTAACCAGAGAAGAAACTGATAAGTTTACAATTATTTTTCGATTGATATATCATCAGATATTGTAATTTTTAATCAGCAATTTTTTACCCAGTGTGTTTGAGAACAATTCTTTTTTCGAGAGAAGGCTTTTGACTTTAATCAGTGACTTGGTGCAAATTGGTTTACGCATTACGCAAAATGCTGATAAACTACATTATAGTTTTACTGATGAAAGACTGATATCTGTATTATTCGCACGATTTACAAGTGCGCAACCGCTTTAATTGTGATAAGTTGAATCCGCAATGGAAAGGAGCTTTTTCTGCTCTCTATGAATCGAAAATTAAATTGTTTTTAATCTAAAGTAGGGATTCAATTTGGTCTCAAATTTGGAATCGTTTTTAAATTCGGGAAACCTCCGGAATTTTAAATTTCAAATTTATAGAAAAAACTCAATTTAAAAACTGAAAATTTGGAAAGCGTCGGAAATTATTTGAAATAATTTGAAAAGCGTCCAAAATATTTGAGAAATGTCAAAATATTTTCTAAATATTTGGTACATTTGTAAAATTCGTTTTCGATATTTGGACGCTTTATTTCAAGATGGTTTTGAAGTTCTGTATCAGCGTGACTGAGAGGAGGGAAAATAAGGCGAATATTTTTACAATAGAGAGTAAATGATGACCAATAATAAGAAATTAATAACGTATATAAAGTATAGTTACTGTAAAGACGGCGCCTATTTTTTCCGGGAGATTAGTTGTGAACGACCCCGGCGTGTGATAATGTAAATGATCACTATTTTCGAAAGCAATTACTTGTAAAACTAGTCAGATGTCTGTGGCTTTCAACGATCGAGAAGCCTATACTATACATTTTATATACTAACGTATATATTATACAACATACATTCATACTGGTGATAATAATTTTTTTTTTGAGCGAATAACATCGCTTGTTTACCTAGGCGGCCTAGAATTTAAGCTGGGTGAAAAGATTTCGGAATCGAACTTTATTTTGAGCGCTTTTAAATTTGTGAGCTTTTTATTTATGCTCTCTATTAAATAATTTGGGTTGTTTAAATTGTTTATGGATTCGAAAGTCGAGTTTCGAATTTATAAATTTGGGGAATTTACCATTATTTGAAACTCGATTTTGAAAGCTTAGAAATTTTGATTACTATTTGCTAGAGATATGCAAAAAACTCGAAACTCGAAGTTTGAACGAGTCGAGTCGAGCTTGTTATGTTTCGAGTCGAGTTAAGCTGAGCACAATCCGGTTGAAGTCGAGTTCGAGCTTTTCAAAAATTGGAAATTTTACGAGTACTCGAAACTTGTTTACATCACGACTCTCTGCGAATTTACGTTTGTACGTTCAGAGACTATATACGCGATCTTGAATGTTGGCATAATACTGCTCGCTCGTCGCTTTAAATCCGGTTCAAACTGGATTTTAATAGCATTGAATTGAGGACCGTCTACCCCCGAGCCCGGCCCATAACTCAACGATGAGTGTATTCGAACAGTTTCGGGTTCTCGAAAGTTCCGAGTAGCTCGAAACTTTTAGTTATCTAAAACTTTCATTTTTTAATTTTGACCACAAATCTGTGATCAAATTCTTTGTATTTTTTAATTTTTTTCGACATTTTGTATGAAAAATTTCGTATTTTTAAATTTTGATCTTAAATTCGCTGTTAGCAACCTCAAATTTTCGAGAACTCGAAACTTTCGAGCAGCTCGAAACTGATCGAGAACTCGAATTTTTCGAGAACCCGAAACTTTCAAGTTGCTCGAAACTGTTCAAGTACTCGGAACTTCGAGCATGCTTGAACTCGACTCGAAGTTTCGAGCTTTTTGCATACCTTTACTATTTGAATTCTTTATAAAATTCAGGTGCTTTTAATTTTTGATTCTTTCAAATTTAGATCTTTTCTACATTCGAAGGAATTTCCTTTTGAACTATTTCTAAATTTGAAAAATGCCCCAGCTCTGCCTACTACAAGAAAAAAATATCTTTGAATTCTAAATTCAGAAATTACACTCATCTCTCGATTGAGCGCCGGCCTCGGGTCTGGTCGGTACATTAACGGGCGCTATTAAAATCCAGTTTGAACCGGATTTAAAGTGACGAGCGAGCACTCTTATGTCAACACTCAGGACCGCATGTATAGTCTCTGAACGTACAAAAGTATATGCCCAGAGAGTCGCGATGTGAACAACTTCTGATGCGGCCCTCACTGTCCGAGCTTCAGTGTAGACTGTAGGGTGTCAAGGGACACTCAGGGGGGGGGGCAGAAGCAGTCAAGCGTGAACAACTGTGAAGCCGGCACAAGAACAAGCGGTACAGTAAGGCGAGATGAGTGTAAATCAGTAAACATTAAATCTCCAATATAAAGTAAATGAATTACGTAAATTAAATACGTATAAAAACTGAAAATAAAAGCCTCACTGTTATAAATCAAATTAGGGTGCAAAACAAAATTTTCCTTTATGTGCCATTTTGTCAATTTCTTTTATTTTATAACTTGTTTTAGATCTTGGAAAATAATGTTTAGATGCTTTTGAAATAATAAAAATTACATTGAAACTAATCGCTGTGAAAATTATGGACTGAAAACTTTTTTGAAATTTAGGTACATAAGTAATGTGAAACATTTTAAGGAATGAAAAAATGAAAAAATTATTTGATTCCTTAATTATTTAGAAAATGGCACAAAAAAAAGTAAAGAGATCCAAAGAGACCGAGAAAAATAATTTCGTTTCCTGTTTAATTTATCTCCGAGAGATATTTTTTCCTTGTTTACGAAATATGAAATTAAATTTTTAAGTGTTATGAAAAAGAGAAAATAAATGTTCACTTGTAAAACTTGTAAACTTCGCTTTTTCCTCTGCTTTTTTGCGAGAGCTGAATTAAGAAAAATTCCGCTTTTTTATTATCTTTTTACTGCGCAACTTCCTTTCTCAAGAGTCTGATATTAATATAAAATGTACATTTATTGATATTAAATTTTGTTGATAAAAGGAAATTTCTTTTAGTGAAAATTATGTATCCTTTGCTCAGTTAATTAATTGGGCATGAGTGAGAACAGTTGTTAGACAATAAAAAAGCGATGCATGTTTATTTTGTGAATGAAAAAGAGCTATGTTAATAATTGCTTTTGTCCCTTCGTTAACATTTTTTTAATAGAGAAAAGATTTTTAAAGACTTGCCAAGATTTTGAGAAAGTTCTAAAACCGTTTTAAATTATTTTTTTTTAGTTGGATGAATTTAAATTTGGCACACCTTCGAACTTTTTTATATTTTCTAAATTTGGAAATTTTTATCAACGATTTCGAAATTATGGAGCTTTCAAAATTAAATTAATTAATTTGGAACACTTTTCAAATTTGAAAAGACTTTTTTTTCAATCCTTTTAAAACCTTTTAAAATTGACATCCTTTTGAATTTTATGTTCTGAAAGTTTAACCTCTAATTTTAAATACTTAATTTTTTTTCAATCCAAGAATAGAAATAAGCTCCTAAAGATTTTAGATTTTTAAGTTGAATAGACTCTTTGCTTGAATTTGAAAGGAAGTCGCTTGGAAATTCTTGTGCACTGCAGACTCTGGAAAAAAAAACTTGTTTAGCGATACTGACCCTCGGGCTAAAAGTCATGCCACTTTAGAGGAAAAGTAGCGCAATTGGCGTGTTTTTTTTTTTTTTCGCTGACGGTTTCCGAGTCTAATGGCCCGAAGCGAGACCCTTTGAATGAGAGTTTAATTTGGAATACGTGTTTGTATTTATATCACCACTCGGAACCTCTTTTGCAACATGATTTGGCCCAAAAGAAATTTTTAAATTACATTCCAAGCTTCTTTATTCCTCCTATTTTTAACATTTTTTAATTTTAAAGTCAAGTTGTTTTGATTTTGATTTTTGATTCCGTAATTTTGAATTCATAGTCGTTATTCTTTGAATCGAATTCCTTCATTTTTTATTTAAATTAAATGTTTTAATTATATAATTGAGAGAAAAAACTTCAATTTAAAGATTTTAGTTACTTGAAAATTTTACGTGTAATTAGAATTCGAATTAATGTAAATTTAAAATTTTTAACAAAACTTTTCAGTCTTGTTTTGATTCCAAAGTCTTTAAAATAAAATTAAAGGTATTTTATACATTTGGAATTGCTTTAAAAAATATTTTGTTATTCAGATTATTCTTTTCTTTATAATTAAAAAAAATTAGTTGGTTTATTTTTTAATTTTCTGACATATGGCAAAAATAAAATGGCAACAAAGGGAGAAAACTTATTTCCAAAACTTTTTCACTCAACTGTCGAAAACTTTGCATTGTCTTTATTGTGAAAAATTCTATTAAATTGTATAATTTTACTGAATATACAAAATGTCAACCTATTAAATATTATCTAAGAATACTCGAATATTTGTGAAATCCGTTCGAAAATGGACAAATATTTTTCTCCCGACTTAAGAAATAAGCGACTCAATTGTCCGACGGAAAAAGTAAAAATACAAAAATTTGTTGCTGATGTGTGAATTCATCTTCTGAAATGAAAATTTAAAAAATTTTAAATATCTTATACCGTAGAGTGGGGCTATCCGCGCATTGGGGCTATTAGGTACAACTCACTTGAATTAAGTATATTTTTTAATCTGATAATGAAAATCAGAATAATAATCTCTAAGTATATAAGATTCAGAAGGATTTCTACTTTACTGAGGATGAGTGTGGAATTTTCTGAGTCCTCTGTACAAGCATTGAAAAATGATTAAATATGCATTTTAAAAAATTTGTTAGACCTCCAAACTTTGTATCAGTTCAATAGTTTAAAAATAAAGAATTTTAGGTTGTCCGTGTTTTTCTTCATACTTTATCATCAGAACGTATTCTCAAATAGTTAAGTAATAATTGTGAATAGAAATTAAACATTAAAAAATTATTGTATTAATTTAAAACCTATTTAGAAGATCGGCGGTACAAAAAGGTACAACTTTTTAATTAGTAAGTAAACAATGATTTAAAAATCTAAAAATCAGTGATTTCTCTCCAAAATTGAGTCCTCTGTCTGTAAAAGTAAAAAAGCTGAAAATTTTTTTTTGAATGTAAAGTTAAAAAAAAATCTCAAAAAATACGTAAAAGTTGTACCTAATAGCCCCACTCTACGGTACTACAAATTGATTAACATTTATTTTGCAAAATTGCAAATTATGAAGGTAAAAAAACATTTATTCGCTTTTTTAAACTTAATGAAATTTCTACTGCAATAACAAATTTTTCAATGTGCCATCAGAAGATTCGATCCCGAGAAAAATAATTTCTACCCTCAAAATTAGATTTTTCAGGTGAGAATTTGCAAGTGGAAAAAATGATTTTGGATAAGAAACAATTATTTTTCTCAGCAGGTTTTTGCGTACGCTTCGCGTGTGTATACTTGTATGATAAAGGGCTGAGAATATTTACCTAGGGCGTAAGATTTTTTATGATAATGGATTTAAAAATAAACGTAATGCAAAACAAGAACTTTTTCTATCACGTGCGTGTTTATAACTGAAAGTGCAGTGAATTAATTAATTAAATTAATTGATGAATATGTAATTAAAAAGATTAAAAATTCATTTAATTAATTATTTACTTATTAAATGAATCTGTGAATTGCATACATTAATTATTGATTAATTGAATTAATTATTTGATTGATTTATTAATTACCGGCGTAGTGATACTGGGAGATTTTATACTTGCATAAACAAAATTTTTGGAGAGGATAGTCGTAAACTGCACTCGATGTGAAAAGAAAAACTGCTCGACACAAATAATTCAAGATTACACAAAATTTATTATTTTCCTTATTTTTCCTCGACATTACCCACTGATTTTAATTGTATTTTCATTTTTAAACTGCGTTTCCCACGAGTAATGACATTGTACATAAATCTGCGTGAAATTCCTGTTATTTTCATATTTTTAAAACTATTTTACTAGCTTTGGCTAAATATCGAGTGTCACTTTTCTCCATTGGAAAAAATAATTTTTTCTGAGAAAAAACTTTAGTCAATTCTCTAAAACAATTGGTTGATTTTAAATTCTAAATTCCCAGTCTTTAATTTGAAATATTTTACAAATTCAAAATTGGGGATTTCTCATTTAAAGGTGTATTTTTAAGTATTAGTTTCTTAATTATAGGTTTTGATTTTTAATAGTAAAAATAAACATTTTTACTGCTAGAGAAGTAAATCCAAGAGTGTTTATTTTTTTAAATCCTTTCGATATTTAGTCAAAAGTCAGCAGCGAAACAAAGTCAACGAATCAGTGATAAACCAAAGGAACTTTTTTTCTATAGGGAAAAATGAATTGCACAAAAAAAATGAAATCGAAAATTTTACTGATCCGTTCACTTTCAGCGAATCCTTTCAAATATTTTTAAAAAAAAAGAGAGCGCTGTTTTGCGTTTCCACACAAACAGAGACTGAACAGAGAGAAGTTTTAATAAGTTTTATTTTTATAAATTGTTTTTTTTTCTGTCCGAATTGCTTTGTGCTTCTATCTACTATCATTCTGCTGTAAATCGAAAAACGCTGAGATTTGAATGTAATTATCTGTGATTTGTAATTTGTTTCAATAGATCTACGTCTGCAGAAAATACTCTGTATTTTTATTTGGCCGTAAAAACTACCTTTACACTATATATTTTAATTGTAATTTTAAGAATTTAGTTATAAATGATAAGTAATTTCAGGCAATTCTAATATTCTAAATTTAATTCTAAATTTCAGGAAAAATATTTATTCATTTTTTTCCTCCTAATACTGGAGTCTGAAAAATATTTTAATATCGATCAATAAAATTGTCAAGTTTTAAAATATTACAAAAATTGTTTACATGACTTATAGAGTATTACTAAAATTAAATTTGGCAGAAATATCTGGTTTTAATGTAAAAGTAAAGAATTAAATTTAGGAAATATTACGCTTTCGAAAAGTCCAGTAACTTTTCCGACTTCGTCCCGTGAGGGGATTTCTGCTATCGATGGCTTCGACAACAATTTTTGCCAATTGGAGCAAATCGTCCTGATGATCCCTTGGGACGAAGCCTCGCACTTTAGGGAATAGCAAAACTCCTACCATGAATAATAAAGCCATACCGATGAAACTACTGACGGCTACAAAAAGCGGATTTGTCATCTGCTTCTGCGATTCCAACACTTCTGAATCTTCGTTGGTTTCGTCGGACTGAAACAGAATTTTTTCTATTAATATTTTTTTTAGATTGGCGTTTTAAGTAAATCTTTGTATAGTATATTCTTTGGCCTCTTATTTAAAATTGTATCAGAATAACAAGAGCAACAAGGAGATATTCGTCTTTATTAAAATTTATTTTCTTTTAAGATAATAAATTAATTTATTTAGAAAACTCGTGTTAGAATTACAGGAAATCATTAATTATTAATTATTGTAATCCAGAATTGAAATTAAAAAGAGAATAGGTACCTCCAAAATATTTGAGACTGTTCTATAGAATCTTCACGGTTCTCCTTCTCCTTTAAATAATATCCCAAAATTCTTCAATATTCTACAATATGCAGGTACTAGACTCTTCCAGAATCTTCTAAAATTTTCTGAATACTTTCGTAAATCTTCTAGAATTTTCTACAGAATCTTTTAGAATCCTCCAAAGTCTACAAAAGATTACCGAAATTCTCTCAAATTC